>MU226213.1:1144955-1156316 GCA_018584345.1 Thuja plicata
CAAAATGGGCACCCATTCCTCTTTAATTCCCTCTTACAACTTTGTCTCCCCTTTTGAAATATTGAGCTACTCAATATTAATGCCAATTTTAACTCAAAATTGGCCATCTTTTCAAGTCCATGTGTCTGTTATGTGGCTCTTATGTGGATTCCACATAGGTGCCACTTACTCCAAGCCTTTTCCTCTCTCCAAAAACTCTATAAATAGAGGCCTTCTCCTCTCATATTTTCATCTCTCAATTTGCATTGTTATCATGCTAAAATTGTCTTAGAATTTCATAGCTAGTTTCATGCTTATGCTTTTCATGCCTAAATCACCTAGAAATCACATGCTAGGATAATGGTTAATTAATCATAGTTCACTTCAATTGTCATGTATACCATTTTCATAGTTTAGATTCATCATCTTGAAGAAGATTTGAGACTAGCTCTTCATACTAACTCTTGAATCTTTCTTCTTGTTTGACAATCTTGCATTTGCATTGGGATCCATAGCATTTTGTGTGTTTGAGAGAGCACACCCACATCCATAAAAATGAGCAAATCAAAATGAGTAAAATAGGGTGCATTTGTTTACTTATTTTTAGCTTAATCTGATGTTATTTGGTGTTCTTTGTTGCTTGCTTGTTCTCTTATATGCTTTTGAAATGATTTATGTGCTAACCCACTAATGTTTGCATGTTTGAGATTGCTCTCAATAGGTTGAAGGATTCCTTATGCACACTAAGAAATAGGAATTTGAAATGGATGGAGTATTTGCAAGTATTTACCTTTACTATAAAGCACAAGAAAGGGCATCTCAATAAGGTTGCATAGGAACTAAGAAGGAGATTGAAGACAGTCAAAGAAGTTGAGTTGAATACCATTACAATTGATAGTTTTAGAGATATTTAAAAGGTATATGAGGACTTTGGGGAAGCATACAAGGTGTGTGTTGATTTTCAGAACCATTTCCATAGAAATTTCTCAGAGTTTACTTTGCAAAATAGACTATTATTTAGGGATAACCAGTTATGTGTGCCAAGAGGCTCTATGAGAATTAATTACATACAAGACAAACACAATGGGTGTTTAAGTGGTCACTTTGGTATGAACAAAACCTTGGAGCTTGTACAAAGGTTCTACCATTGGCCAAAGTTTGTAAGAGATGTTACCAAATATGTAGAGTAGTGTTTTGTATGCATGAAAGCCAAAGGTGGAATAAGTAATGCAGGTATATATCAGCCTTTACCAGTCCCTAACAGGCCATGGGAGTGTGTGAGCATGGACTTTATAGTAGTTCTACCCAAAACCAAGCAAGGATATGATAGCATTTATGCAGTGGTTGACAGATTTAGCAAGATAGGTCATTTCATACCCTGCAAGACTACTAATGATGCTATCGACATAGCCTACTTTTTCTTTAAGGAGATTGTGAGGATCCATGGTCTTCCCATCAGTATAGTATCAGATAGGTATGTGAAATTCATGAACCATTTCTCGAGGAAATTTTGGACTAGATTGGGTACCAATCTTTCTTTTGGTTCAGTCTACCACCCTCAGACTAATTGCTAAACTAAGGTGGTCAATATAGTGTTGGGTAACCTATTGAGGTTCCTAACTAAGGATTATGGTTAGACTTGGGATGTAGTCATTCCCCAAGAAGGGTATGCATACAATGACAGTAAGAATAGAATGAGAGGAAGAAGCCCATTTGAGGTAGTTTATGGTATGCACCCAAGAGGTGTGTGCGAACTTAGGGATCTTGGAGGAATGGAGTATTGGAGTGTTCATGCTGAGGAATTCACTCAAACTATGAAGGAGATCCAAGAACAAGTCAAGAAGACAATCCAAGGGAGTCAAAAAAGGTCAAGGCAAAAGTTGATGAAAAGAGGAAGGCCATTCAATTTGAGATAGGTGACTATGGCATGGTTCATTTGAACAAATCTCAGTTACAGAAGGGTGTCCCAACTGAATTGCATATGAAGAGGGTGGGAACTTGCAAAATTCTAGCCAAGTATGGGGCTAATGCATATAAAATAGACCTACCTTATGATTTGAGCATCTCTCTGGTGTTCAATGTAAAAGATTTGATCCAATTTAAAGGGAAGATAGTAGAGAATGGTCTAAGAAGTCAAGGGGTTAGTAGTGATGTTGAGACTATTGTATTACCTCCAAAACCTCATTTGGAAGATGACAAAGTTCTAGACTCTAGAGTTAAGAAGACTAAAAGGCACAAGGTGTACATGGAACACCTAATCAAGTTGAAGCATAGGCCTGAATAAGAGGCCTCATGGATTGCAGAATCAGACTTTAAAAAGGTGGGCATCTCTGAAGATTTTTTTTCCATAGGAGTGACATAAATTTCCTTTTTGGTGGAGTATGGTGCAGGAGAACCTAGGTAGGGCTAGAAAGGAACCTAAGGCTTCTATTTTTTTTTGTCTTGTAGTGGTCGTAGCCAAACCACTAGTGGAATAAGGGGACTAATCAAGTCTTAGTGTGAATTGTGTTAGTGTAGGATGCCTTAATAGGTCCTTTATAAATTTAGTTATAGGATTGTCCACATTAGGTCAAATACGGTGTTTTATGAATTTTCATGTCAAAATGAACAATAAAGGGACTTTAGGTCCTATTTCAATGTTGTAACACCTTATAATAGAATTTGGTTAACTTTGGTGGACTTATGACCAAGTTTGAATAGCAAATTCAAAAAGATGTAAAAGTTGTCCATGTTGTCATTGACAACATTGACAACATTTGTTGCATAATTGAAAATTCAAGCAATTGGTTTCATAACTATCTGAAATCATTGATTTTGGGTCTTGGTCAACAACTTAAGGTAATCCTTGACCTTTTTCAAGGGTTGGCTTGTTTTTCAAATTAGGTGTACGGACTAAGTAATACAAAGAATAGTCACAGTTAGTGTTTTTCTGAGCATTTGGTGTGTTAATGGATTGAATTTAATATTGTAATACATGGAAGTGTTAGATTAGGTGTTTTTAAGTTGTTGTGTGGGGTTGGATTTCTATTTTTTTAATAGTTTGTTAGTTTTGTAAATTATTTTGTTTCCTCTCCAGTTGCTGGTCTAAATCAGGAAAGTGATGAAGATGGGGTTGTAGATCCTCTTCCCACCATGGAAATTGCACGGGCCTTTGGGAATAGGGAGGTGACTCCATGCACATATTTTATAATGAAGGAGGGGATCTAGAAATCATGGAACCTATTTTTAATATGATGCCCTAGGCGAGCCAGTGTTGCACGGCTAGGGATCATAAGTAGTTACAGAGCTAATAAGAGGTATTGAAAGCATTTATTTCTTCAATAAGTGATTGTGGAGTGCTAGTGTGGTGTATGGAGGAGCCCCAAATAAAAGGATAAGTTTGGGAGATAATTTTAGTGTGCCAAGAACCAGTTAGTTTGTGCAGACAGACATATTTGTTAGAAACCCTAATTTTTAGGCATGTTTATATGAGGTACTATACGGACACTTCTGGGAGGAAAGACCTAGAAAATATTTAGTATCTTGATGAAGGGTATCTGTATCCATTGTTTTTTTTTTCAACTTGTTAAGGAGTTTTATAAGTTATTGTAGAAAAAGAGCCTAATTAGGCCTAATGCTTGTAGCCCTATTTTGGGTGATTTTAGCTTTATTCTTGGAACTTGTTTAGGTTTTTAGTGAAAAATGAGTTTATGCACATTGGATTTGATCCAATTAGAAATATATTAGGCTACTTCTCCATAGGGATGAGTTTGGGATCCATTTGGATCAGTTTGTGAAGAAGGGCAAGAAGAACACCATGGCTAGGTGTTGAAGCACTTTGGTTTTCTTTTTGGTGTACTCAAGCTGAAATTGTGGGGGATCTAGATAGGGAGATCCTTGAAGGTTAGGGTTAGTGGAAAACCCTACTTATGCTAGAGAAGAGTCCTATTAGTAACGCTAGTTGAGGTTAGGGTGGGAGAGAAAGGCTTGTTGTTACATAAGATTAAGAATAAAATCACAAATAACATCCGCAGTAGTAGAACAAAGAGGAATAGTCTCTACCCACTTTGTAAAGTAATATAGCCGTCAGGATGTACATATGTCCTTGAGAAGAATTTGGTGGGATTTTTCCAATAAGATCAAAACCCTAAATACTAAAAGGCCATGGAGCAACTTGATTACGAAGCTCACGAGAAGGAGCATGAATTAAATTACCATGTTGCTGACACTAAGGACACTTCTTAACAAATGTAAAAGAATATTGTTCAATTGTTTTCCAATAATATCCCATTCTAATAAGTTTATTAATTAAATATTTCCCACTAAAATGTTCCCCACAAGAACCAAAATGAGCTTTTATTAAAGCTATCAGAATTCCGGTTCTACCAAGACATCTTAATAGAAAACCATTATAAGAACACTAATAAACCGTATCACCCAAAATGATATAATGTGATACAAGCTTCCTAATATGATTACACATGTTCCTTGTTGCCAATTTTGGAAAATTATTATCTTTCAAAAATTGAAAGATATGTGAATACCATTCATCCAAATGCAAGTTAAAACAATCAGTAGTAACCTTATTAGAAATTGTAGGGTGTTTAAGAGTGTGTATAGTAAATTGAAATTCTTCAGAATTATTATCAAGACAAACCAAGGAATCTTCTTTTGCCATGGCATCTGCATGTCGATTATCTTTCCTAGGTAAGGTTTGAATCAGATAAGAAGAAAATTGTGAAAGGATATCAAGAACCAAATATTTATATTGTGTCATTTTATCATTCTTAGTCTGATAACACCATTTGATTTGTTCAAAAACTAATTGTGAATCCCTGTAGATTTCCAAGTTTTTAATATGAAGTGATGAAGCTTCCCGTAGGCCAACTATAAGAGCTTCATACTCTACAATATTGTTTGTACAAGGAAAGGTCAATTTATATGACATAGGGTTTGGTTTCTTTGTAGGAGGGACCAAGATAATGCCTACACTAGAACCTGTCTTGCATCTAGAACCATCAAAATATAATTCCCAAGCATCTTCTTGCTTGGTAGCTAAAATGTTCTCATTAGGGAATTCTATTGAGGTGATGCTCGTATTAGAATGAGGACAAGGACCTTCAGCTAAATAATCAGTTAAAGCTTGTCATTTATATTATTTTTGAAGAATAAAATTAAGATCAAATTTAGTAAGTAACATCACCCACTTAGCCAGACGACCAGAGAGATTAGATTTTTAGAAAAGGTTTTTTACAGGATCAAATTTGACAATCACATCAACCTCAACATTCAATAGATAATTCTTGATTTTTTGACAAACATAAACTAAATCCAAGCATTGTCTTTCCAAATCGACATATCTTGTTTCATAATCAAGTAAAGTCTGACTAATGAAGTACACTGGTCTTTCCTTACCTTCACTATCATGTTGAGCCAAGAATCCACTCACATCATGGGAAGTGGCAGAAGTATATAGATAGAAGGGTTTATTAAATTGAGTTGGTTAAAGAATAGGAGGATTAGCAAAATATTCATTAAATTTCTCAAAGGATTGTTTACATTCTTGGTTCCAAGAAAAAGTGGTACCTTTTCTAAGAAAGGAGGTGAAAGGAACAGTTCTATCGACTAAGTTAGAAATAAAGTGATGAATAGCTTGTATTTTTCCTTGTAAACTACGTAATTGAGAAATATTCTTAGGAGGCATTGTAGTTCAATACAATCAATATTTTTAGTATCAACCTGTATACCTCGCTTAGAGATTATAAATCCTAATAATTTACTAGAATCAACTCCAAAAGAACATTTCTTAGGATTCAATCTCATATTATAACTCCTAATTCTTTCAAATATTTTCCTTAAAATAAACACATGATAATCTCTTTGTATAGATCTCGCAAAGATGTCATCAACATAATCTTCCAAAATCTTATGAATGTAATCATGAAAAATCAAGGTTATAGCACGTTGATAAGTTGCTCCCACATTTCCTAATCCAAAGGGCATCATGATCCAAAAAAATTTTCCCCAAGGTGTTATAAATGTGGTCTTAAGTTGATCTTCAATAGGAATAAAGATTTGATTATAACCTAAAAAACTATCCATAAAAGATAATAAAGCATGACCCCCTGTCAAATCCATAATTGTACCAATATTAGGTAATGGGAAATCATAATTTTAGGATGCCTTATTTAAATATAAAAAATCAGTGCACATCCTTATCTTATTTTTTTTCCATTAGAAACAACCACAATATTAGAAATCCATTCAGATTAATCAATAGAGTGGATGAACCTAGCACCCAATAATTTTTCAATTTCTTCTTTAACTAACAAGGCAATGCCCAAATTCATCTTTTGGATTTTCTATTTCAGAGGTTTAACATTAGGTTTGAGAAAAATATTGTGAGTAACATCTTAGGATCTATACAAGACATATCTGAATATGTCAAAGAAAATATATCCTTATATTAAATCAAGAGGGAAACCAATTGATCATTTTCATCTTGGTTAAAACATTTCCCTACGTTGATTATTTTTTCAGAGTCATTCTCGTCCATTTTAACTTCTGTAGTCTCAATTATTAATAAGTTACTTTGTATGGAAGAATTCATTGGAAAAGGAGAAATATCATGTTCATCATGTTCTCTAAAATAGGCTTCATTATTCAAACAATAAGGATTTCTTCTTTTATGATGAAATGTAGGTAGATCTTGATAAGCCCCTAAAAAATCAGCTAAGACTTCATCCTCAAGAAAAATATCCAAACTAGGTTTTTGGTTCATGTTAGGGAGAAGCAGATTAACCAATTTTAAATTTCCACTATAGATATGATTGACATTGAGAGGAAAAGCTGATGGTTGTTTATAAGGATTGAATCCTAGCCCATAAGTATAATTATAAACTTCATTTTCCAAGGGAACTTGTATACCTTGTTCATATTTACCACATCCTTTCCCATTGAATCCTGGTTTCCTAAGTAGATGATAACTAGAACGATATCTATCAACCATATCAGATTGATTTAAAGGAGAAACATATGTCACAATTTCATAGCAATCTAGTTTTACTGTCTCAATTGTTTCCTCAAGTGAAGCAGAAACAAAGTTACTTTTTAATTCCTCGGAAAGTGTAGAAGGAATAAAAAGTTGTTTTTCAAACCCACTTTGCTCTTTCATAAACTCTAAATCAGAAACTTTGTATTCCTCCATAAAAGAAGGATTGAAATCCAATGTTCCCCAATCATCTTCAGTTAAAGAAGAGGATGGAGCTTCAACTTGTTTAACTTAGGGTGGTTGCTCAGGTTCCTTACTTGGTTGTATAGGTTCATAAACCTTAGCATATTCCGCATTTAAGAAAGGATTCAGTGCATCATCCACATGTAGTGTATACATCAGATTGTTATAAATGAACCTAACCTTACGATGAAGAGTAGAAGGAATTGAATGCATAGTATGTAACCAAGGTCTTCCAAAAAAAGGTTATAATTGAGAGGTCCAGGAATAACGTGAATAGGTGTGTTAAGAAGAACTCGACCAACCTTAATAGGTTGTGTAATAATACCCAAATTTTTCTTTGCAATGTTATCAAATCCATGCATAGGGATATTATCTGGTTGAATGGTTGTAATATTGGCCTTAGTATCCTTAAGCATATCCATGCTACAAACATTAAGCCCAGATCCATTATCAATAAATGTTCTATGAATGATACTCTAATTAATAGAAACAACAACCATAAGAGCATCATATTTATTATGCACCTTAACAGAAGGTAAATCATCAGCTGTAAACACAATAGGAGGTACAGAAGGCATAGTATGCATGCACTCTAAAAATGAATTAATATTCTCTTGATTAGGAAGTAGAATAGGAAGAGTAGATAAAGATTTTTGTAATGCCTCATGATATGTAGGAGAAGTTTGAATTAGTTCACATAAATATATCTTAGCTTGAGTAGCACATAATTGCTCAAGTAAGTCATACTCCTTAAAGGAAGAAGGTAACCTAGGTGCTTAAGGAAGCATAGGTTGAGAAGGAGGTTAAGAGGCTGCGACAGTAGCTTGAGGATTATTCCGTCTGTAATAAGCATGTGAAACAAAATCCATATTATCAAATAAATCCAAAGGATCTTTAGGTTTACCCTTAATAGTTATTAGAGGACATAATTTTACCGTCACCAAAGGTTTAGGGAATAAAATTCTAGGTGCCTCAATGTTGAAAATAGTGGAACATGAAGGTAACCATGCACACACCATATGGTAAAGGTCAATTGGAGAAGTTGTGGAGGAGGATGAAATAGGAATAGGATCCATGGAGATCTCATTTGAACCATTTTCATTCTCACATCCATGTACGTCATTAAGGGATCTATCCTCTTGTGTAATAAAAGCCTCATCAAAACATTCAAAACAAAAGTCATACATGTTGAACACAAAATAAAATTACAAGCATATAAATTTTTTTTGTGTTTTCAAAGAAATTTTGTAATTTTTTTATGTATTTTTGGAATATAAATGCAAGAGCATAAAAGAAAACCTACTTCTATATGCATGCAAGATCTATTATGAAATATAAATCTGAGACCAAAGAGAAAGAGTTGTCTATCGTGGGTTCACAAAAATGTAAGGTGTAAATTTGGATGCTCTCCTAAATAGGGTTTGATCAATAGAGATTTACATGTAAAAGGGACCCTATGCCATATTCAACCATTTAAATTTAATTGTAATTGATAAGGGGTGTAAATATGGAAATGAAAGAAAAGAATAATGGAGTAAAATACCTACCTCACATCATAGCAGATCTGAAAATACCATTTTTATGAAGCCTATGTTGACTTTCTAGAAAATATGAGATTGGGTCTGGAAAAGAAACACAGAGACAGAAAAAACCCAAAAATCATTTTCCAATTTGACACAGTTTTGATTTTGACCCTCAAGTGAATGTCGCCATTGACCTAGAATTCCCAATTCTGACCTAGAGAAGTATCGACCTAAAAAGTCTCCAAAAGGAAATTTTTTTTTGGATCCCCAAATTTTTCCGAAAAGGGTATCTAAATCTGCACTCAGTCTATTGTTCTGAACCTTAGGGTGTTTTGTTAGAGGCTAATATTCGCCAATTGGCTAATTTTCAAAATTTGAGAATCCAAATTTGGCTAATAATTCTAGATTTATGGTAACCTAAATAGCCACATTTTTACAAAATTTTATTTTATAAATGTTTAAATTGCCAAATAATTTATTTTATTAAAAAGTTGAACTCAAAGATTCGCCACAATATTTTGTACATGATTAGATTTTCTTCACCTCAATTTTATAAGTTATTGTAGAAATCTAAATTAGTTCACCAATATTATGTCATAATTATTAGTTATTGTAGGATTGTATAACTAATATTTAGTATTTTTTATTAATTTAAAATATAAGTTATGATCCTCATTATATTTTGTGAGGTAAAAATGTTCCTATTTGATTTATAATTCTTATGGGGTTTCAAATTTCATTTGGATTGTTGATCTCAATAGAAATCAATATTCTAGAAGAAAATTGAGGTCCCATTAGTACATTTATCTGACACAATAAAACTACAGTTATTACATTATATTTTAAATAAATAATAACAACTAAATATTATATAGTTTAGCTCTTCAACCCATCAAATATTTCCACATTTAGCCCAATAATTTTCTGGAAGAATTATTTTTTTAATTGAATTATTTTCCATGGTGAATAATGATTTTTTTTTATTTTTTGATATTTGCCAATATTTTCTATAAAAAGATTGTGATTAAAAGATAATTTCCAATAGGAATAATTTTAATTTTTGAAAAAATGAGAGATTCACCAATAGAAATTAATATTTTTCTTCAATAAAATGAATGATTCGCCATTATTTTATATCTTTTTTGGGAGGGGGGTTTCTTAAAGTTTTCCCTACTGAACCTCTATTTCCCAAAATAGAACCTGCAAATATCTAAAAAAGAGGGGTTTTGGGGTGGCTATATAGGGTTTTTCCTTAGTCAACCCCCCATTTTGGTGATCTCCACCTCCACGAATAGCTAGATATAGTGGAATGTATGTGTGTGTGTGTTTCTCTTGGAAAGAGCTTTGAATGTGTAATGTCAAGATCTAATCCTCTAGATTAAAAACCCTAACATGAAATGAAGAAAAGAAAGCAATGCATATAGTTGAATATGATAAAGAAAGCATACCAAGCCCCCAAGGTTAAAGTATTCCTACCAAACTCACAATCCGTAGTTGCTACCATGTGATAGTATCTTTTGAATGCTTGAATGTTGAAAATAGCAGATCCAAGAAGAAGGAAGGAAGGAAGAACTCTCTCTTTCTCCAAAGAAGATGCACAATAGCTTTTCTACAAAATGCTTGTATGTATCAATGCATCATCATATCTTGTCCTTCTATATCCTCCTCTTAGTTTCTTGCATCATCATCATGTCATAATCGTAATGGCATCATATCATCTTATGATTTTCTTTCGTGAAGAAATGAAGGCAAAATAGAGTGTTTATATAGAGATCTCAATATAGACCTCCTAGGGAAATGCAAGGGACTCAAATTCAAAATTATCCTTGAATAATTGTCCAATTCCAATCACCAACCAAGGAGAGGATGTAGTAATTTGAATATCAAGGAAAACACTTATGCATCTGGACCTGGGGACCTATTTTTAAGTTTACAACCCCGATAACCTCCAGATTTGAAAGTGAGGACCAACATGTGACAGAGGTCAATGTTGACCTTGACCATGAGCTAGGTCAACGTAGACCTCAATTTTGACCTAGCTCAGAATCCACCTCAACCCTGACTTGAGGTTTTAGGCAGGTCTCCTTGGGAAATCTATAGGATTCCCATGTCAATCGGGGACGTAGGAAGGTAGGAAAACACACCAAAATGCTGGATAGAGGCACAGAGGCCAAAGAGGAGGTATGATGAAGATTAGGAGAGAAAATACATAGGTTCTACCTAAAAATGGAGCCACTGAAAGGGAAATTAAGGAGGATCCAAAGGATCCTAAGCTTAGTTTCACCTAGAAATGTAGAATCAAGTACATATGCATCCTAAATGCAAATCTAATATGCACGTATACTAAACGAGGGTGCTAATATATCTGTGTGTGTGTGTGTGTGTGTGTGTGTGTGTGAATTATTGTATCATGCTTTAATTGCATGATAGAAAGCATGAATTTCATTTGAATCTTCAATTCTAGAACTAAATGTGTCACTAATGTTAACAATAATTTGAGGGCAAATTTATAGGTTAAATCATACTCTTTCTATATAGGAAGCAATTTGTCGATTTGTTTGGCTTTATCATGTTTTCAATTGATTTGATTATTGCTAACCATTGTTGTAATAACATATTGAAGCGGTGTGTTGCAATGTATATATA
>MU226213.1:1157536-1174621 GCA_018584345.1 Thuja plicata
ATATATATACATATATATATCTATATATATGTATATGTATATGTGTGTGTGTGTCTATACACACACACACACACACATATATGTACATATGTACATATATACACATATGTGTGTGTGTGTGTGTGTGTGTGAATTATTTTATCTTGAGGTTGCAACACACCACTTCAATAAGATATTAGAGCAATGGTTAGAAATAATACAATCAATTGAAAACATGAGAGACCCAAAGAAATTGACATATTGCTTCCTATATAGAAAGAGTATGATTTAAGCTATAAATTTGCCCTCAAATTATTGTTAACATCAGTGACACATTTATTTCTAGAATGGAAGATTAAAATGAAATTCATACTTTCTATCATGCAATTCAAGCTAAATGATTCATTAAGCACACATTGAAATAAGTTATCCAATTATCTATGAATTCATGAACCCAAATGAACAACATAAGAGTGCAATTAGAATTATAAAATTATCAACCTATTGAGCTTAAAATTCAATCCTTTTATTCAAGAATTTGAGAAATGAAGGGTTGAGAAAGATTTGTGAGGAGAGCTGAGGATTGATTCTTTGGTGATCCATGTGAGTGATCCATTTGAGTGAACTCTCATTGGTTCATGGATTGACTTTCCATGCGCTAGTGATGAGTTGTTTGAAGAGTTCTATTAATTCCTTTTAATTAATTTCTTAGCCAAGGATTTAATTGGGTTGATTTGATTTAAATAGGCCAAGGTAATTAATGTGAGGTAGAAATAAAATTTCTTTGATTTTAAGAGATTACTTTGTTTGTTATGAACTATGTCAATAATTGAATAGTTGGATTGACATAATTGAGGGTATGATCACATTTAAGGAATATAGGGTCTCTAGTTAGAGTAGACCAAATTAGGGTGATTACATTTGCCTCTCTTTGTATTGATGTGCAAGTAGCACATTGATTCAAATAATATATGTTGTTGAATTCAGAAGTTTGAGAATTCAACACTTGATTGAATGAAATTCAGTTGATGAGACCAGTGTCGAATTTGATCGAACTAAGACTAATAGTATCGACTTTGAACTTGATTGAATGAAGGTCAATTGAAAAGATATTTAGAGATACCAATTCTGAACTTGATTGAGCATGAATTGATAATACTCACTCTAAACTTGATTAAAGGAAGGTTAGTAGAAGCTTCTAAGAGCTCTGAGGTATCAATTCTGAACTTGATTGAATGAGAATTAATAATATTGACTCTGAACTTGATCGAACGAATGTCAGTATGAAGATAATGTCATCTTGAGAAAGATCTGAGATATTGTAGACATAGATATCCAAAAATTTTAACGTTTAAGCCTTCTATCCAATAGTCCAAACTTGATCAAAGGAAACTGTCATGCCCCTAGTCTTTTAATGAAGTCAGTTTTTTTGTTTTTGAGCAAGAATTTGATGGATTTTTTGTGTGATCATGCCCCCTTGGGAATAAAATTTAAGGAAATAATAAGAAATTCCCTCTATATAATGATAGATCAATGGAAAATTTGATTGGATCAAGGAAGAATCAATGAGAAGGTGAGATGGAGCAAAAATGTGTTAAGAAAAAACACAATTTTACCAAGTTGATGACTTGAAAATGTAATTTTGAGCCTAATAAAAATATGTATGACAAAGAATTTGATGTGTGATGTGCAACTTGTTGATAGAGAACCATGAAAAAAAGATTTACTAAAGCTTGCAAATTATTTTTTGTATGTATAGAGAAATTATGCGTTTGTTTGAGACTGTCAAAAATTTTTTATTGTGTTGTGTAAAATAATTTCATTGTGTTCGATTTCATTCCCAAAAGATTTTAGAAGAACAAAATACAGTATTGATAGTTTACTTAAGGTTCCAGAGCTTCTATTTTTCCCTAAAAGTTCAACATAAGCCTAAAAAATGACTTTTTACCCATTCACTTTCACTTTTATCCTTGATAAATTATTGAGCTCTAGAGAGAAGATCGTAGTCCCCATCAAGAGGCATTGATTCAAGATTCCACACCATTATGAGTGGTTGGAACACTACGCACCCCCAATGAGTACACTAAATCCTAGCTTTGTACACTTTTTGTTACTATTTTTAATTCTTTTTACTCATGTCATAGGCCAATTAGTTTTGAGTCACATCTGGGGTTCTGGATCACATCCCATGTAAAAAGGATCGTATCTTGTCGGCCATTAATCAATCATTTTTGGTTATTTTTGAACAAAATGTGAATAGAGTCACATCCTATAAAAATATGATAGCTTCTGGGTTTTGCCATCATATATGGTAAAAATAGGATCGCTTCGAGCAAGAGTAGGAAAACATGAGTTTTTGACTCTGTTGCTTCTGTGTACCAAAAAAAGACTATCAGTTAGATCTTCTGCATGTTTTGAGTAGCTATAATATTGATCTAAGTCTATATTTTCTTCTTGAGAGATTGATTTCCCTCTTGTATCATTCTGAGGACCTTGGCCTACGTGATTCCTTGTGTTAGCTATCTCCCTGACTGATGCAAAGAGATAGATTATTGGGAATCTTGGTTTATATTAGTTGATTTATTTACTTGATATTAGGGTAAATTATGAGTTATTTATTTATCTTGCTGATAGATGACACTCAGAGCACAATACCTTTCATCTTCCTACAATTGAGATGATAGTGACCCCAAAGGATGTGTTGCGGATCTTGCACATTCCTGTGATGGGATGAGAGGTACATTGTAAGTCTCACTCAGTTGTATCGATTGCAGATGCTTAGAGGTTTTTTGTAGATCCCTCAATAGCACGATGATACCTAACATGGGATTATATGCTAGCTTAGTATGAGTGACTTCCTGTGTTCTTATTTGGTTTTATTAGTGGAGTTGTGATTCCTGACTATGGACAACATGGATTCATGTGCGGTTGAGTAGGTATGTTGGAGCAGATGATCAGTGCCACTTGCCAATTTGGATAGGGTATTTGTATCTTATCTCATATGTATAGGGAGTTATATGATATTTTATATGAGTACTCATAGATTATGACTGTGGGTACTCACATTCTATAGATTTGGGCCTGGGAGTACATCCTAGTGACACAACCAATAGTAGACAAATAGCGGGCAGCTGAGGATCCGTATGTGTAAATGAATTTTGGTTATGTCCAATAGCCCCACTTGTGTAAGCTAGAGTACTAGCACCAATTATTAGATGATGTGACAATGGTCAAGTGGTGACCATACCTTGATTGCAAGGTGTGGGGTTCAGATCAACCGAAGATGCCATACTTCTTTTAAAGAAGATATTTGATTGGGTGTACTAGATACATCATTATGAGATTCATTGTTACTGACACCTTGAAAAAGTATGGGAGGATATAGGTTATTCCATAGGATTTGACTGTATATGCATAGATCTATTACGAGGAGTCACAGTGGGGTTCTTAGTTATCATATGAGACAGAGAAGTGAGAGATTAGGTAGATGGTCAAGCACTTGGTTGGGGTTAATAGCATAAGGTGATAGATGCAACAATTACAACTGTGTAAAGTTCTTACCTTGTTCAACATCAATTTTCATGGTTTATTGCACCTAATGAGATAACACCATGTATTGAGGAGGCATTATATTATGATCCTACCTATGATGGTCCTATAAGAGCTGGAGGTAGAGTAGATAGAGGTGCAAGGGATGAGAGAGGTGGGAGAGATGGGAGGGGTGATAGAGGTGGAAGAGGCCCTTCTACTGATAGAGGTTAGAGACATGGGAGCGATGATAGGGGTGATGATGGAGATGATAGGGGTGGTGGGGTAGAGGGAATACACACTCATTTTAGGATTATACCACCACACATGTATCTAGGTCATCTACTTACTTGGGAGTAGCAACAACAGAAGAGATCATCAGGTCAGAGACCTACAGGTGAGATTTGTGGTAGAGGTAGACCTCATAGAAAGGATCCTCCTAGAGATATTAGTAGAGATAGAGGCAAAGATGGAGATGGATTGTTAGAGTGTGAGCAAGAGAGTGATAAGTTACGTGCTCACATTAATATATTAGAGACACTATTGGGTGATAGGGAAAAGAAGCTTGTGAGGATGATATCTAAGAGATATTTGTAGGAAAATACTACTACACATCAAGGGTAGAGAGAAGTGTACTAATTTTGTGTATATTGCATAGATGTTCCATAGCCTTAGAGGGCACCATTGTATTTCCTAATAGCTCACGAGTCAGAGGGAGCTACGCTTCTACCACTTCCTCCTCCATGAGGAGATGCACCACCTCCTCCTCTAGATTAGGCTTAGGGTGGTAGTTAGACATGAGCCTAAGATATTTTTTTATATTGATCCTATTGTGATCATTTATTTCTCTTCAAATACTTTAGACATTTCTATATCTTGATCGTGATCTTTTGATATTGTTGATACATTCCCACATTTTGATCAGACATTTAATAATATATATATATATATATATATATATATATATATATATATATATAATGGAAGCTTTTGATTCTGATATGTGTTCCTTGTTCTCTTTTTGTGATAACTGTTGAATATGATAGATGTTTAGATGTGATTCATACTTTGATTATGTACATGGTCTTTGTGATGATGTAGATTATGTTCATGTGATGACATCATTTACACTCTTTACTTTTCATTGATATATAGATGTGTTTTAATGATTCTATGTGAATATGAAGATATATGTTTTTTGAGATTTTCTTTATGCAAATATATGTATGGATGCACTTAGGATGTAGAAATCCAACACATGAATGCTTTTTTTGTGATTTTCACTTTTCCCATTATGAATGCAATCAATATGAAATGAAATGAATATATCAGTAACATAGATTAAGTAGTCAAACTTGGATTTAAATAAAACTAGAAAATCATTTTGAGCTCAGTTACTTATGTTGTTAAATGAATCTTTCAAACTTAAATGCAACTAAATGCAGACTTATAGGACTGTCACAGATTTTTTTTACACATTAGCATTTTACCATCATAGGGCATTTCTGTAATTAACATGGTCGGTCAGTTTAACTGTCACTGATACCAAGGAAGTATCATGAGCGTAGGAAAACTACCTAAATTAGATGCAATGTCAAAAATAAACCTAAGCATCAAGACATAGAGGCCAGAATTACTTGTCTGTTATCTCCTTTTGATTTAAGAATCACCTTCTATTTGTGTGCAACATGTAAGATATGTAACCCACAATGACCTTTAATGTTCATATCCTTGGGTACATAATGTGTCGTACACCTTACTTAGAAGTTGATTAGAAAAAAAAAATAATAATTGATTCAACCTCACCATAGATTACACATAAAAAGGATCAAGATATGTGCAGCTATCCACTCATGTTGGAAGATCTTATCTTAAACATCCATATTAGGTGAAGTGTATAGGATTATTGAAGCAATCAAAACATGCAAAAAGCCAAGAAAATGTTATTCCCCTATCCTTGGGACTCTTCATCATTTAATGGACATCACAAAGTAACTCCGAAGACATAACAAGAAACAATTGATAATTATTCAAAGAAAATTCATAACTATTTATATGCACCTAGTTTGAAACATCATCAGAACATAAAAAGAGTCATAATCAAATCAAGATCAGTCTATTTGTGTTTATGTGGTGTTTAGGAACACCTTTGATTTATTATTCAATCATAGTAAAGATATTATCAATTAAGTCTTGGAATTTAGTAATGTATGTCTATGTTTGAGTGAGTGAGATAATATCATCAATTGCAATCCAATGGAGTGTTGAGAAAAACTGTTTGAGTAAAGTGTTGAGAAACACTAGTAGGATTTAAAGTGTTGAGAAACACTAGTACAATGTTTGTTACAGGAAGGTGGTTTTTAAGAAACAACTTTGTTTGTGATAGTGACCATGTTGTTTTGATTCAAGTATTGAAGAAATACTATTTTTAGTGGAAACATTTCCTAGATAAGGACCTAGGATGACCTACCAACCAAAAACCACTGAGTGAAAAAGATAGCCATGATTCCCCCAATGTAGAATGCCTATCCCTAAGACGCAAATATAGGCAAACTCCAGGAAAGGAAAGTACATTCATGAGGAATTTAGATTTAACTGATAGCAAAGATATGATCATGAAGGATCAATGCTAGTAGTTCATTGATTACAAGTGATGCATGTTTGTGATGTTTTCACCACTCAGCAAATTTCTATTTTTGCTACCAAGACGTCTGTTTGCTAGGTTTTTGCCACGGAACTTTTTCTCTTTTTTTTTCAATTTTTTTTTACTTTTTCTCCTTTTTGTAGTATCAAGGCGCCTATTTTCAAGGTTTCACCAAGGATACCTTTTTTCAAGACTTTTTCCACTAGTTTTATTTTTGACTTTTGCACTATTTTCGACTTTATTCAAAATCAATTTTTAACTTTTTTTGGGTATTTTCTCAGATCAAGTTCACTGTACAATCCCTATGGCTAGATGTCAGGCATAAAACCACTTCAAGTGTAGGGTATTAATATAATTAGGAATAAAATCTCCCTCAAGTGGAGCTAACTGATAAGCTCTTTTCCTAAAAAAATATTGTGATAACATAAGGCCCAACTAGTTAGGTTCAAACTTCCCTTTTTGTTCTCTTTTTGGTTGATTATTAGGATTCTCTTTCAGAATGAGATCCCCTACTTGAAACTATCATGGCTTTACTTTCTTGTTGTACACTTTTGACATCATTTTCTAATAAAACTTTAGGTGATCGAACGCTTGTTGTCTGCGCTGATCTAACAATTCTAGTGCTTAGACCTGATCTATGTGGTATTGTTCATCTGTGACAAGACCTTGAAGAGATACTCACAAAGATGGAATTTCCACTTCAATTTGTAATACTGCCTCTGCACCATAGATAAGAGAAAATGATGTGGGTCCTACTAGTGCTTGGATGCTAGTTATGTAATCCCATAGTGATGGATTTAATGTAAAATGCTACCCTCTACCAGATTTTTTCAGACTTCTGTGTAGTATTTTTAGAATGTTCTTGTTTAAAGCCTTAGCATATCCATTACATTTATTATAATAGATTGAATAAAAATCCAAACTACTGCGAAACTATGTACAAAGGTCCTCAATGTCTTAGTTCTTGAACTACCCCCATTGTCTGTTACAATAGATGAGGGTATCCCATACCTAGAGATAATGTAGTTCAAGATGAACATTGAAATTCTTTTCTAGTGGCTTTGATTAGTGACACTAATTCGACCCACTTTGTGAAATAATCAGTGGCCGTGATAATGCATTTGTGTCCACTTGAAGCATCAAGATAGATTTTTCCAACAAGATCAAAGGCCCTTTGCTGGAATGGCCAATGTGTGACAAATTGCATGAGCTCCCTGGTTGGAGCATGGATAATATTTCCACATGTTTGAAATTTTTGACATGTTTAAGCATAATGAACTGCATATTTCTCCATTGTAGGCCAATACTATTCGACCCTTAGAAGTTTCTTAGCTAATGAATAACTATTTGAGTGAGATCCACACACACCTTCATGGACCTCTTTTAATGCATGATTAGATTCTTCTTATTCCAAACACGTAAGTAGCCTTTAGTCAAGATATCATCTATATAAGTTAGTAGTAATGAGTATATAACAGGAATTTTTCCTAATTAGGGATTTTTTTTTATTTCAAGACAGGCCATTAGGTAAGGTTTGATTCGTAAGATAGGTAGTTATATTGATATATCTGGATTGGTTTTAGGCATTTAGGATGCAAATAACTTGGGATTCAGGTGTATCAAATGTAGGAAAGGATAATTATTCCACTAAGAAGTCATAGAGGAATTGATGTTCCTCTAGTTGTAACATGGATGGTAGTGTTTCCATAGTGTTTGCAACTTTATTTTTTGTTCTTAGAATTTGTTGAAATGTGATAAACACAAATTATTTCTTCAAATCCTTGATCATTAGTTTATAGGGAATCATCTTTTCATATTTTGTCTCGTACTCTCTATTTACTTGATTTATGATGAGTTAAGAATCACCATATACATGTTACTCTATGATTTTCCATTCCATTCCTAGCTTGAGACTATTTACCAATGCTTCATATTCAGATATATTATTGGTGCATGACAACATCAATTTGTATGCCTTAGGTATCTTGTAACCTTGAGGAGTGATTAACAATACCCCTGTTCCTGATCCTTGCTATGTGAAAGAACTGTCAAAGTATATTTTCCATGGATTTTTTGTTAATTGCATTATTGTCTCATATGGAAACTTTATGATCAATGTTGTTACATCCTATAATGGTGAATCAACTAGTTGATTATCTAG
Organism: Thuja plicata; assembly: GCA_018584345.1. NCBI lineage: Eukaryota > Viridiplantae > Streptophyta > Pinopsida > Cupressales > Cupressaceae > Thuja > Thuja plicata. Next base: position 1,165,849 of record MU226213.1, read on the forward strand.
CACTTATCCTTAAATTGCATTTTTTTCAACATACTCTATATCAAATTCACTAAGTATTATAACCCATTTTACTAGCCTTCTTGTTAATGATTTCTTACTTAGGATATATTTAAGAGGATCAATCTTTGCAATGATTTTCACCCTATGCGAGAGAATGTAGTGTCTTAGCTTTTGAGATGCAAAAACAATGGCTAGAAAATATTTTCAATTATACTGTAGTTGAGCTCATTAGATACCAATGTCTTGCTGATATAATAATTTGTTCTTTCCTTCTTGGTATCATCCTCTTGTGCTAGAAATACTCATAGTGATGTATTTGTAGCTGAAATATAGAGTAATAATGCCTTACCATGAATAGGCTCCATTAAGATAGGAGGATTAGCCAAATAATATTTTAATTCTTTGAAGTTATTTTCATAGTGTTCATCCCATTTGAAAGGAACATATTTATGTAACAATTTTGTGAAAGGTTGTGCTCTATTTTCTAGTTGAGACATGAATCTTCTGATTGACTTGAGTCTTTCTTGGAGAGTCTTCATTTGAATTATATTAGTAGAAGTTCATATATCCATTATTGCTTTCACTTTTATGGGTTTAACTCAATTCATTTAGCTGATATATTGAATCCTATGGTCTTTCATGATTGAACTCCAAATGCATGCTTCTTTGAATTGAACCTTAGTTGAAATTGTTCCATTCTATCTAGTATCTTCCACAAGTCTTCAATAAGAGTTGTTCTAATTTTTTACTTGGCTAAGGTATCATCCACATACTGGACTATGTGTTCTAATGTATCTATTAAGGCCAAAAAATATCACCCTAACGCAGCCAATAGGGGATACTAATATTTAATGGTAACAATGGAAATCTTCCTAAGTTGTGGGTGGACTCTAATTAAGAAGGAATCTCTAGATTCTAGGCTGGTTCTTATTGGATTTGGGTTATCACCTATTACTGATTTTTTTTTAATTTTTGGGAAAAGGGGTAAAGGGAACTAGAACTGAATAAATAAAACTAAAAGGTGATACACCAAAATGATTCAGACTTCTAAGAATTTAAAGATGGCATCCACATGACATACCCTAATGATTTATGCAATAAAATTCACCATTCAATGCATAGGCTAAACTAAATCTCATGATTAGGGTTTGTACCATAAACAATGACAATTCTACCAACAAACGTGCAAATTCTACAAAAGGTTATTCTCTACAATCTAGAATAGGAATTAGATCAATTCACTAATCTATGTTGCAAAATACATTACACTTAAATGCAAAAAATTTAAAGGACTGATAACAAAAACTCAGAAATATGTATGAATACATGGCAAGCTTTATTATCCTCAAAATTTGTAAAATATTTACATGAGAAAGTACAAAATGTGCCAAGGAATATGTGTATCCACTTGAACACAATCTACAAAATATAGGAAAAAGGCGTAAAGGAACAAAAAGTTCACTAAAACCACCTTCCTCCCAAATTATGAACCCCTAAAACTGAAAAGAGGCTCAACTATATACTCTCTTGTGGCTAAATTTGAAAATATAACCCCCTTTAAAAGGACTTCAAATCAGCATAACCCTAATTTTAAGGCATAATTGATGCCCTAAATATAGTCCCCCTTATGTTGACATTTGAAAAAATACATCTTTTACAAAACATAATTCCAACCTATACAAAATATATCAAAAACCCCAATATTACGCATACATAATCTAACCTCTATATACAAACCCTAACCCTGCCTAAACAATACCCTAACCATGCCTAAACACTGACATATTGAGTAGGGTCAACATGAACAATCTCAATGTAAAAGATATTCATCCACCGTGGCATGAGGTTGGGTTTTCGTGGAAGTAAGTTGTGGTCATCATGCACTGTATTATGCAAAAACATTAACTCGACTATGATAGTGGACTTCAAATCTACTAAAAACTTGGGTAAATACATTTTCCTCGCATTTCATTTGGTTTTTTTTGCATTTGGGAGAATCTTAGGGTTTTTATTGAAAATTATCCTACTATTATGGCGCTGCCATGTTGAGATTGTGGTGCTTTATTTGGCTTCTCTTTTGTTTCTCTACTTGGATTTGTCAATTATAGAAGTCGACACTATGATGTGACAATTATTTGTCATTCTCTGGGCTTTTATCTAATGTTTGGGCTAGAAAAATTGATTCATCTCCATTCATTTTACTTCTCTATCTGTGGTTTTGAGTGAATCATGGTGCTTGGGCTCTAACTAATAGTGGTTTGTAGTGTGAATTTAAAATATCTCAGGCTCTTTATGTTTATGGCACTCAAGTTAACACAACTCGACCTCAAAGTATTCTTTGACTTCAAGTTCTCTGTGAAGAATAGAGAGCTCGTGCTCTCTCCACCACTGGATTTTGTTTGAACTTGGAGTTTCAGGCCATAAAGTATGGCATTCTCCACGCATGAACTCTACTACACTCGGGCTCTCCATGGCTTCTCTGCATGTAACCTACATATGAGTTACTCTTCTAGTCATGTTAACACTCTATCTTCTTTTGATATGATATTTTAGACAACATTGTATTACATATTTTTTAATACATGAGCTCACTCCAGTCACTGTTTACAATGATTTATTACTTCTACCATGCTCGTTATACATGATTATGGGGTTTTGTCAATCAGGGTATCCGTCTTTCGTAGCAAATAATTTTGGGTTTTATGAATACTTTGCTCAATTATACCCACCATGTATGTTGTCACTTTCTCTCCATGATTTTTTGCTAGAATATTGATACAAGTTGGCTGTCATGATTTTGAAAGTTTGAGCTTCGTCTTTGTTGATGTATTACTATTGTCTTCATTTTTATCAACTTGAGCCTCTATTGATCTAGAAATCTGTACCCATGAATGTCAATAACTCTGCATTTAATAATGAGCTCCATGCTAGAATTGTCTATCTTTGTAATCAAGAGATGAAATCAGACTTCTTTGTTGGCTCCACTGCATGATAAATCTATGGCTTTAGATGATATTGCCACCATTGGTTGAAGGTCGTTACTCTTTGGAGACCTTGTTGTCTTTACTAAACTGAAAACATTGTGTAATGTCTACATCTTTGTTTGAAACCATGCTCTATCTCTATAAATAATGTGTGCATCTTTTATTATATGGTTTCACTCTGCAAAATAGAGACAAGTATTACATTAATAAATAGTGATCACTTCTCTTGAGATATTTACCTATGGGGTTCAAGCGTGGACTCATGAATCCCATGAGTAATAGTATGAAATTGAGCGTTATAGATGCACAGTTTCTTTTATATTTGCACCTCTCTATCATACACATACATATTGACTTTGAATTACATATTTTTATTAAAACATGAATAACAATATCAATAGTAACATTGTTTATTTGATGAATATGTATAACACTATGAAGTGAAATTAAAAAACTATACTGTTGTTATCTTTCATTTTTGCACAAAACACTACATTTAAACTCATTTAAACATGTACCTGGCATCATTAGATAATAACATTTGTTTGATTGAACATGCATATTGCCTTGTCATTTCTTTTCCACCTCTGAATAGGTATTTGATAATAACATATTAACCCTATTATTCCCTTTTCATTTTGCATATGGCATTATCTTTAAAACATGAATTACAGCCTTACCTTCACTTGTTGATTAGGAATTGTAATAAAATTATCAACATTCATCCCACAGCTTTAAATAATAACATTACTTACTCTTTCATGCTGGACTTATCATATTTGATTTGTACATGATTCATAAGAGACATTGTTATCATCATTCCTTTTGGCACTTGAGCATACCTCCAACAACATAAAACACTGACACTACTTTCTTGACTCCCCTTTAATGTTAAGAGTATTTCAAATAAACACTTATATTGCTGAAATGCACTTGATAAAAATGATATTGTTATTTTCCTTTCATTTTGACACACAACATTGTTAATCTAAACATGAATAACAACATTTGTGCTTTTACTGTTTGCTTGAACATCCTTTAGAAAATGCAATGATCATGTATAATATATCATCATTTGGTTTTTATTCTTGATAAATAATAGTGCCACAAGTTTTTCTTTTGGAGATAACACTATTTTGTTCAGCTCTTGCATAAGTAATGCATATCTTGAAATACATCATTGTTGATCATGCAAATTATTTTCCATTTAATTGCAAGAATGTACATCACTATTTTTGTGTTTCTCTCTCATTCAAACATACCAGTCTTTATAGCAGCATTTATAGAGTACAATTTTACCTCATTATTTGATTATGCAATTCTTGTAATTTTGCACTTGATCATCCATTTCTATCTGGAACATCCATCCTTTAGGGCATCCTTTCATTTTACATGCTCCTTCTAGCAGCATTACTATACTCTCTATGGACTACATCTCCTTCTTCTGAATCTTTTCATTTCATTCAAATCATGAACTCCTAGAATTATTTCATAATGCATCTTGTGAGGTTTGAGCATAGGCTCATGACACTCACTACATTTTTATTTATCATCTGTAACTAGTGAATTCATAGATCATGTTTCTTTTCTACATTTGATCCATCTATGTTCATCTTGTTTGCACACACACTATCAAATCAGCATGTTAGGTTTGTGGACATAATTAACCAATTAATATTTGTCTGTGACTTCCATGTGAAATGTCATTCATGCATGAATGTTGGTTTATTGGATGTGTTTACTATCTTATCTTGTTGATGTTGTGAAAAAGGTTTCTCAGTTATAGGAACTAAGTCCCTTTGATTCAGATTTCTATTTTTACAAACAACAACTTTTGAATAATGGAAAATGATAACCATATACAGTAAAAGATTTCATGATGTTATGTCCCTTTGTTTCTTTCATTAAGTTGATGAAGATGCATACATTGTCATTATATTGTTGTTATTGGTAGATTTACAGCTCTGAAAGTTTGATTGTTGTATGCTATTTTTGTTTCCATGTATTTCTTAGATCCAATTTGGATCTAACTTTTTCCTAAAATTGGATAGGACCTTAGACGTAAAATGCAGAACTTATAGGAGGACTTGGATAGAAGACAGACATGAAGATTCGACAGAGGACGAATAACTAGCTACCATATCACAAAGATGACTTTTAGAAGGCAATGCATGGACCCCTACTCATGCTTCTATCATACTTTCTTTTTCGTAATTATATCTAAGTTTCAATATGAAAATATGTAATATAGAAGAAACACTTGTTTATTACATTCAGTTTGAATGCACAATCTAATCATCAATTATGAATTTGAAAATCTGAATGTGATCAAAACTTAGAGTACAAAAATATGATAGTATGAATGAAATGAAAATGTATTTCATTTTCATTTACTGAATATAAATGTTAAACAGGAGTACCTTCATGGAATCTTATGTTGTTTATGATTTTCATATTGCAATGTGTAAAATTAGGGCAACAATTATGGCGACCTTTTTTGGATGTTTGCTTGCTAGACATGAAATTTAGACCTTATCCCTAGGGAAATGGAGTCAAAACCTAGAAAATATAAATGCAACCTTATTGAAATGAAAATGCAACCTAAAACTAGGACCCATGCAACCTAACTAGGACCTATGCAAAGAAGGCATTTTATTGAAAATTATATCTAAAGACCCCTAGTGCTTGACAACACTTATTAAAAAGAAACTAAAAATGAAAGTACTAACCCTCAAAGAAGAGCTTGAGGAAGATCACATTTCCTGGGATCGGAAAGATCTCCTCATCTATGGTGGATAGATGGAAGGAATTGTTCTCTTTGCACTTAGTTATGACAAATGGGCCTGACAAAAAATTGTCAAATTTATCATGCTGCCCTGGTATGCTCTTTAGTACATCCCATTTAAGAACTAGGTCACCCTCTATGAACTCTTTAGGTGTTTCCTTTTTATCAAAAGAACTCTTAGTTTGATTCTGCCTTAGCTCAATATTCCTTAAGACTATGCTCCTTCTCTCTTCTAGCTGTAACAGTTCAGCATACCTTAACTTAAGAGGATCTTCCTCTTCAAAGAACAACATCTAATCAACCAATTGTATGACTGGAAACTGAGTACAAATAGGTAACCTTGCTAATTTACCATAAACCAATACATAGGGTGAGCTTCCAGTGATCTATTTTGGTGTAATCATGTCTAGCCATAATGTCACTTTAAGTTTTGAATGCCAATTCCTCTTGTTCTCCTGTAGAGTCCTTTTAATAATCCTTATTAGGTTTTTGTTAGTAGACTCAAGAAAAGTATTACCCTGGGGGTAATAGTTAGATGATATATTCAGATAAATCTTATTTTTAACAACCCATTTTTTTATTCTAGAACCAAAAAAAGCCAATGCATCTTCTAAAATAATTGATTGAGGTAACCCAAACCTAGGTGTAATATCTTCATAGAAGTTGAGAACAATAGATACAGTTGATTCCTTCAATGCAATAGCTTTGGTCCATCTTGTGAAGTAGTCTATAGCAGTTAAGATCCATTTGTGACCAGCACTAGAATTTGGATTAATGGGGCCTATGAAGTCCAATCCCAATTTATTAAATGGTTCTTCAACAATGATAGGTTTTAATGGAAATGCTATGATCCTTTGTTTCTAGCAAAAATAACACATTTTTGACAACTTCTTTCCCAATAATGGGCATCCTTAAACAAATCAAGCCAATAATAGCCCACCCTTAATATCTTCCAAGTTGTAATTTTAGGATTGAAGTTTCCTCCACATGATCCATCATTGAATTTAGATAAAACTTTGCTTTGATCAACAATATCAATACATTTTAGCAACATTCCAGAATAGTCTTTTCTATAAAGCATACCATTTATCAAAACATAAGGGATAGATTGCAATCTGAAATACCTCCTTTTAGCTTTATCAAGAGTAGTTGGACATTGTCCCATTTGTAGAAATTGACTCATATTTGCCAACCAATTTGTTAGTTGGTCATCAAATATAGGATAGTCATGAAGCAAGTCATCCTCATTGCTATTTTTAGCTTCATGTTCTTCTTTTTCTACAATTTATGTACACAAACCCTTGCCTCTAACCAACTTGGTTAGATGGATATGTACATCATATTCCATAACTTTTGTAATCCAACCTTCTCTCTTTTCATTTACATCCTTTTTTCAACAAAAAAACTTTAATGCTAGGATGTGCAACTATTAGATGAACTTTGTTTCTAGAAACATGATGTTTAAACTTCTATAAATATTTAATAACAAGTACATGTTTCTAAAAAAACTATACCTTTATTTGTAGTCATCCATTCCTTTTCTGAAAAAGGCAACTAGCTTCTCTAGATTGTCATTATTTTTCTCCACCAACATAGCTGAAATAATATCATAGCCTCCAAAATCTTATATAATAAAATCTTTAGTAAAATCAGGATTAGCTAATGCAGGGGTTGATGATAGGGCAAGTTTGATATGCGCAAAACATGATTTTCCTTCTTTAGTCCAGCTGAAAGGTACATTTTTCTTTAGCATTGTAGTTAAGGGCTTAATTAGATTAGAAATGTCTGGAATAAAGTGTCTTACAAAATTAATTCTGCCAATAAAGCTTTGTAGCCCCTTTTTATGTTTTGGAAATGATAAATCTAGAATTGCATGGATCCTCTCAGGGTCTATTGTTGTACCATCTTTTGAAACTTTGTAGCCTAAGAGCTTACCCTCATGGACTACAAAAATTGAATTGATGGGGTTAATAGAGGTTCCAAAATCTCCGCATCTTTTAAATACTTTCCTTAAACGGCCTATGTGTTGATCTGCAAACTTTCTATAAATAGTAACATCATCCAAGTAAACCAAAACAAATTTGAACATCAGATTTTTAAAAGAAATGTCCATAGCTTTTTGGAATGTAGATCTTGCATTTGATAAACCAAATGGCATTATTTTCTATTCCATTATTCTCCAACCATTTATTGGTAAAGGCTTTTTTAAATTGATCTTCCTCCTTCACTAATGCTTGGTTATAACTAGAATAACCATCTAGAAGAGAAAATCTTTTAGAACCAGAGACATATTGTAAAATTTGTTCCATGGATGGAAGAGGATGTCTATCTTTAAGAGATTCCCTATTAAGGTCCCTAAAATCCACACATAGTCTAATCTCCCCAATTTTTCTTCCTCACGGTGTTAGCACTTTTTCTTGTATCACAACCTTAAAATGACAGTATACTGATTATACTTGAATAAAAACTCCTTTATGACAAGAGAAAGGCTAATTGCTAAGGACTGGATAATATCCTTCTTTGTTTTTGAGCTCCACATACTCAGGCAGGTATTACCTAGATAGTTTACTATATTTCAGGTAAACCTCAAATGGTGGATTGGGTCTTCACTGTTATGTCATTATATTTCTGATTATATCAACAAGATACCACTCTTCAGATGAATGGAAACAATTCTGAAACAGAGCTTGACAGGGAAATACTTATGACTATAATAACAAATAAGAGTGGCATAAGGATGCTTATCCTTCTTCTTTTTATGATTTTAAATTCAAGGAAGGCTAACCTTTTGATTCTCTCTCTAAGGAATCAACAATATGAACACTGTCCTACTGACAAGAGTCCTTAATGAATTCAGCTCATTGTTCTAAAAACTAAATGAAATTGATTAATTTGTATATGACTGAATGGAGAAAACATTTTCTCAGTAAACTCTAGATCAGTGCCTATCCCTTGGGCAAAGAGTCAATGAAAACATATGTCAACAATAAGAAACTAATGAAAT
>MU226213.1:1188916-1220358 GCA_018584345.1 Thuja plicata
TGATCAACCAGATTGGTCAAGGCTTGGGAATCTTCAAAGGAGTTCATTCCTAGGTCTATAATGCAGGTCAACCTTCAATTATCCAAAATTTTCACCCGGGTATAGACTTTCAAAAGCTCAAAGTGGGACACTTAGCAATTCTGAATTTGAATACACAGGAAATCAGATTTAATCACTGTCAGAATGGTTCTTGAAAACTTAACATCAGATTTCATAAAGATCTGCAGACTGGAAAATATGGAGTGTGTGACCACTGGAACATAGTACAAAAGAAATTTTCCCAATTGGGTGAATTGGTCAAAAGTTATAACATGTCAAACTGGGCTATTCAGATTTCTAGGCAGGACAAAAATGCAGATAGTTCATGAACAACCAACTTTGGGAAGTATGAAAACTTATCAAACAGATTCGAAATGACCTGAGGTTTAAAACATAAGCTCTCTGATATGCATGGAACACATTCCCAAAGTGATGGCTCAAGAAACTCAATAGGGTGTAAGATACTCAGAGGCAAAGTAGGCTCCGGACTGCAAATTGATAATAAGCAGAGTGCAGAATTAGGTGACCCCTTCAAAATGACTACTCCCTAAACATGTCAGAACTGAAACTCAGGTGTTGGGACCCACTGCATACATCAAATGAAAGGCATTCAAGCCTCTTCCAAATTTGTACCTTATGAAAATCATCCGGGCACCTTTTTCAAGCACTGGCACTGAGCCTTCTCACACAAAATTTCAAGGGTATTCACTTTTGCTTATCCAAAAATCAAACATGGTCACTCCAAATTTGTTCCAAATTTAGGAGTACCAACACACGGGAACTAGATTTTAAATACAAGATGTATGTTTGATTGGGAAGATAATATCACTATCGAGCAGTTTATTCATCTCCTTGAGTGTTAAGTTCTCTAATTTGGGGTTGATTGGCCTTTGTCTTTGCCTAATTGGCCTTGAATTAGGCTCTAATTCAATGGTATTTTGGGTCAATTAAGGGTCAAACCCTTTCAAATCAGCATAACCACAAGAAAAAAAATCATTGAACTCTTTAAACAAAGCAATAAGAACCTCCTTATCTTGAGGAGATTTAACTTTACCAACCTTTAAGAACTTGTCTCTGAATATTTCCAGCTCTTCATAATGATCTTCCTTGATCAGCATGTTGGTTTTGTTCTTCCTAAACTGATCATTAGAGTTAAATATGGACTCCAAGCTGACCATTCCTCTAGGCAACTTATTGGACTTTAATTGTATGATTTGGTCCTCAAATTGTTGTCGTAATTTGATGTCCTTAGAAGCAACAAAACTATCTGCTCCTATCATAAAACTTAACATCTGTTCATTAGTATTGAAAACCTATGAATTAACTTCATTATCTGGAATAGATGGCCTAACAAAAATCTGAATGTGAGATTGATTAGTATTTACACCTTTATTTTTATAAATTGTTACTTGAGCACCAATAGCAGCTAACCTATCAACATGCTGGTTTTGACTTCTAGGTACTGAAATTAAATTTAATGCATCAAAATTTGCTAGAATATATGAGATTCTAGATTTATACAACTTTAAGAGATCATTTTTTTATAGCATTTAGACCTCTCACCTTATTAAACATGAATTCACTGTCTCCAAATGCCCTTAAACATTTAACGTTTCTTCTTCTTTCCCACTCTAAGCCCTGAATCAGACCTTTATATTTAGCCACATTGTTAGAACAAGGAAAAGATAATCTAAATTCCTTATAGTATTTGTCACCATCTAGTGACACAAGCATAACCCTTGCACCTGATCCATCCTTGTTTCTAGATCCATCAAAATATAAGTCCCAAAGCTTATTAGGTCGTTATGAATCAACATCATGTGATTTTATCAAGTTAGGCATAACAGGATCAGATTCTGTAATGATATAATTAACAAAACCAACATTATAAATAACACTATCTTGGTTAGTAAAAGCATTTCCAGCTGCCCACTCATCAAAAAAATATCAGGGATTCATTCAATCTGAGTATCGAAGGCTGGATAATCTTTAAGATGATCAGCATTTATGATCACACAACTAGTATTAATAGGGCTTGGAATATATGGCTCTATGTAATTCTTGGTCAATACCTCTAAGTTTATGGTCACTTTTGCACCCTAACTAGTCCTAAACAACATGTGAGACCAATCAAATAAAAAATATCTTCCTATCTTTGCAGTAAAATATCTAGATAAAGATAGGGCAAAATAAGAAAGCAGATCTATAACATAGATAACTTGCTAAATAGAGAGATTTGCGAAAGCATGCAAGGTGAAACTTGCATTTTTAACAACACCTAAAGTGTGGACTAATTCTATCTAACTGAATAACTCCTTTATCAATAGGTTCATACTTTAAATCAAGTAAATTTTCAATTTTCTTAGGCATTACGTTGTTGGTTGCACCACTATCAACCATGCAATTATGCACTAATTTAATACCAATTATCAAGGACACAAAAAAGGATGTGGCTTAACATTTGTAACTTTCTTACCATCCTTTTTTGTTGTTCCTTGCACACTTGTAGCCTCTGAATTAGACAAAATAGTCCTTCAAGGTTGCTTTAGGGCTTGTTGTGAACTTGTTCTCCCTTTAGACAACTCTTCCTTAAGTAAATCTGCTTTCCCTAGAATGGCTTAAAATTCCCACCTAGAAATTGAAACATTTATCTTCTTCATATTGTCAACAATATTATAAGGAACAACAAACTGTACCTTTTGAGGAGATTTACCAATGATATGATCTACGTGCTTCTGATTTTTTTGTTCCTTGGTTGCAAGAGAGGAGTGTTATTTTAGTATAAAAATAGGAGGGATGGGTGTTGATTGAGTTTTAGCAGTAATCCTAGCAGCTGATTGTTGGAGATTTGATTCTAAACAGTTGATTGATTGTATGTTTGTCATTGATGACAACATATAATACACAATAGTACCTTTCTATGTACTTATCCATATGATGACATGAAGAATTGCATGGATAGATACATGTTGCTGACATGTTTATTATGCCATGTTCATACACGCAGACCCATATATGAAGTTTCAGTAAAGATATGTAATTATGTTATTGACGGTTACAGTTCTAGAGGAATAACAGTTTAAGGATGATGTATGTAACATGTTTATTGAGTTGCACCTATCTTTAGGATATTCATTTGTATATTCATGATTATTTATGAGTTGTTGATATTAATCTAAAGGCGCCAAACATATTTCAAGAAGATTGCAAAGTTATGATTAAATTGGTTAAGCCAACTTAGTGAAGCGATGCGTGTATTCAGTTAGTACTTGCGCAATTGTAATTATGCTTGCACGCTTAGTAGAGCCAACAAGGATGTTAAGAAGAGTTGTCCTATAGGTCCCATGATCTCATACTTGGTGTATATACTTATAGAAGGTCATTTGTGATAAGAAGAGTTGCGAAAGCCAAAGATGAGAAAAGTAGAGAAGAGTGTTAAAGAAGCAGAGCTATATTTATCATATGTTGATAATGTAGATATTAAAGTAGAAGCTTTTAGAACATAGAGAATATTTTTATAGTTCTTTACAATAGGTTAAAGCATTGGCGCACAAAAGGAATTGACCAGACAAGCAGTGTCACAAATAGTAGTTCACCTTGTTGATATAGTGTGTATCAAATAACCAGAAGGTTGTAGCCTTCACCACTTGGACAATGAGTCCTTGGATAGTGAGTCTACCACCCCTAATAGGGTTATTGTAAAAGACTCCTAATAGGGTCCAACCCTTAACCAAGTCACTATACTACTGCATTGTAATGAACAACTCCTAATAGGGTTGGAAGATCTTTTAACAGGGATCACTATAAATAGTATAGTTCCTTGTGGGTACTAATTCCCACCGGGGTTTTTACCATTTGGTTTCCCTATAACCAAATTGATGTGGTTTAATGTGTTATCTGAATGTGGATTTACTTTGTATCAATCTAGATTAATAAGTATAAGATAAAGATTTAAAGTTGCTGATAACTGATTTACCCCCCCCTCTTAGTTATCTCTAAAGTATTCTAACAATTGGTATCAGAGCCAAGTGCCTTGGAGAGAAATCCTAACAGCTTAAGGTAGATTAGATGGCATACTTCAGAAAAGAGATCCCTAAGTTTGATGGAGAGAACTATCTGGATTGGAAGAACAAAATGATAACACATCTACAATGTGTTGGCTTTGAGATCTTTGAAATTGCTACACAAGAGGTTGTAATTCCATCTCTGAAAGACCTTGCAAAGGAGGATGCTACCAATAGACAAAAGGAAACATTTACCAATAATGCAATTTCCAAAGAAGCCCTAATCAGTGCCTTATCTAACAGTAAATTTTTTAAAATAAGAAGATTGACAAAGCATATACCATATGGAAGTATTTAGAAGACATGTTCGAAGGAGATGTCCAAGCAAAGAATGCACACAGAAAGACATGGAAGAATAAATACAATAGTCTTGAGATGTTACCATAAGAAAACATTAGAGATTATAATCAAAGGATAAATGAAGTAGTATCTGGAATCAGAAAAAATGGAGGAGAAATTTCAGAAGAAGATATAATGGATAAGTTGTTAACTACTTTGACATCAGACTATGAAAACAAGATCAGCATTCTAGAAGAAACTATGCAATTCTCACAAAACTTCAAGAGAGAAACTTTGATCAGCAAAATCTCTGCATTTGAGATATCAAGATTGAAGACTGAACCTAAGAATGAAATAGCCTTCAAAGCTTCAATCCACGGTAAGAAATCCTCACACATCTCTAGTCATATTGAGAATGAAGAAACTGATGAAGTGCTAGAATAAATAATTGCCATGATTTCGAAAAGAGAAAAGAAAGGAAAAGGAAAGTATGAAGGACAACTTCCATTCAAGTGTTTTTCATGTAATAAGATTGGTCACTTTGCATCTAAATGTCCCACAAGAGTCAAGAAGTTCAGATCTGATTACAAACCTAAATATAGGAAGGAATGTTACCATGCTGAACAAGGTGTAACTGATGAAGATTCAGGAGAAGATGAAATTGGATTCATTTCCCTTAGAGACATGGAAAGGTTACTCAAGGATATGGAAATTGTACATAAAGAAGAAGATCATGAATTAGCCTTAATTTCCAAAGCAGATGTCAGAACTGATTGGATCGTTGATAGTGGATGCTCACACCACATGACAGGTGATAAAGAAATATTTTTTCATCTAGACAAATACAAAGGTGGTATGGTTAGATTTGGAGATAACACTCCTAAACCTACCATAGATAGAGGATCCATCACCTTGGATGGAAAGAACAAGACAGATGATGTTCTATATGTTGATGGTTTGCACTATAATCTACTAAGTGTTAGACAACTACTCGATAAAGGTTATCATATGGAGTTCAAAGAAAACAAGTGCATTATTAGCAACAAGGATGGAGAAATGATTGTATTAGGCTCTAAAACAAAGAGTAATGTTTTTCAGCTTAATTCAGATGTGAGTTGTTTTGTTGGAAAAGTAGATGACAGTTGGTTATGGCACAAGAGACTATCATATCAATTTTTAAAATATAGTAAAGATAAATAATGTCAAGGTAGTTAGAGACCTACAAGGCATTGCAAGACTAGTTGACACAATTTGCAGGGAATGTGTTATGGGTAAACATGTAAGGAGTTCCTTCAGAAGCAAGCAGACCTCAGTTGAAAACAAGCTGGACATAGGGCATACAGATTTATGCATTCCTACTCAAACAAGATCATACTATCGTGAAAGGTACTTTATTTTGTTTGTTGATGATTTTTCTAGGATGCTGTGGGTTGCGTTCTTAAAGGAAAAGTCAGAAGCCTTTGAGAAGTTCAAAATATTCAAAGCTAAGGTTGAGAATGAATATGGACTAAAACTGAAATGGTTAAGATCAGATAGAGGAGGAGAATTCACCTCTGACCAGTTTTATGACTACTGTGAAGATCATGGAATAAAAAGGTAGTTGAGTGCCCCTAGAACACCACAGTAAAATGGAATTGCAGAAAGGAGGAACAAAATTATACTAGATACAACACACACCATGATGATTGAAGGAAAAGTGACGCACACCTATTGGAGAGATGCAGTGAACACAACAGTATATACTATCAACAGAACACAATTGAGACCAGGCATGGACAAGAAACCCTATGAACTTTGGTTTGGCAATGTACCTACAGTAAAATACTTCAGAATATTTGGCACCAAGTGCTACATTAAGAGAGATGATAGTATTGGCAAGTTTGATGCTAGAAGTGATGAAGGTATTTCTCTTGGTTACTCTACAAAAAGAAAAGCTTATAGATGTTTCAATTTGAGATTAAAGAAGATAATTGAAAGCAGACATGTTAAGATTGATGAGAATTTTATGATTCAAGAGAGATACTATGATTATGCACCTTTGATTGAAGAAGAGCTCAGACCTAACAGTAAAGATACTATGATTGAAGAAATGTTTGATATCATTGATGTCTCATGCAATGACCCTGATTCATGCAATGAAGAACCACAGGTTACAGACGAATATGTCACACCTAAGGTTCCTAAGTTTACATCCAGATACCACTCTAAAAATGATATCATTGGAGATCAGAGCAGCAGTGTTTTGACCAGATCAAAAGCAAAGAATCGAATAGTGGATGAAGAGGTATGTTTACTTTCAAAGATTGAACCATTAAGTGTTGAAGATGCTTGTAATAATTTAGATTGGAAAAATGCAATGAAAGAAGGACTAGATCAGATAATCAAGAATGACACATGGGAATGGGTTCCTAGACCAAGTGATAAAAATGTGGTTGGAACAAAATGGATTTTTAGAAACAAAATGAATGAAGAAGGTACAATAATGAGAAACAAAGAAATATTAGTATGTAAAGGATATGTGCAGAGAGAAGGAATAGATTACACTGATAAATTTTCCCATGTGAGCAGACTGGAAGCCATAAAATTATTTTTGGCATATGCAACACTAAAAGACTTTAAAGTTTATCAAATGGATGTCAAATCAGCCTTTTTGAATGGTGAGTTAAAAGAAGAAGTCAACATAGAAAAACCTGAAGGATTTAACCTTTTAGATAGACTAGACATGGTATGCAAACTGAACAAAGCACTCTATGGACTTAAACAGGCCCCAAGAGCATGGTATGAGAGACTAGATGGTTATCTCACCAAGATTGGATTCAAGAAAGGAGCAACATATTGCAACTTGTTCATAAGAGAAACACCTGATCGATTAATATTAGTTGCCATATTTGTTGATGACATTATCTTTGGAGGTAATGATAAGCTTAGTATAACATTTGCAAAAGAAATGCAGAATGAATTTTAAATGAGCATGATTGGTCCTATAAAATAATTTTTGGGATTGAATGTAAAATAGCCAGATAAAGGAATATTCATTAATCAGTCAAAATATGTGAAAGAAATATTTAAAACCTTCAAAATGGAGGAATGCATGCCAGTATGCACTCCTATGATCACAGGAAGTAAAATTTCAAAAGATCATAACTCTACAGCAGTTGATAAAACATTGTACTAATCTATGATTGGAAAGCTTATTTATCTAACTCAATCAAGACCTAACATATCTAATGTAGTTGGCATTGTTGGAAGATTTGCAGCTGAACCCAAGCATAATCACCTAATGGCAATCAAGACGATATTTACATATCTTAAGGGAACTATAGACTATGGTTTATGGTATCATAAATCAGAGAATACACAGCTTCATGTGTATACTGATGCAGATTGGGTAGGTTGCATTGATGACAAGAAGAGCACTTCAGAAGGAGTAGTATTTCTTGGAGAAAAGTTGGTATCTTGGACGAGCAAGAAGCAAAACTGTATTTCTCAGTCAACAGTAGATGCAAAATATGTTACAACAACACTGAATTGTACAACAATTGTTTGGATCAAGCAGATGGTTAAAGAATTTTACATTCAAGTTGACTATCCTATTGTTATTCATTGTGATAACACCAGTACTATTAACATGTCTAAGAACCTTGCGATGCATGCAAAGACAAAACACATAGAGATCAAGTATCATTTTCTAAGAGAAAAAGTTGCAGACAAGGAAGTGACATTAGACTATGTAAGCACAAAAGATCAGTTAGGAGACATTTTCACAAAGCCTTTATCAAAGGATACTTTTGAGTATCAAAGGGAGAAGTTGGGAGTCATTCCCTCTCCTAAATCTGATTAGAAAAAGAAGCAAGTGCATCAGTCCTATGTGACTGATGAATCATTGACTACTCTACTTCTGGAGTAGTACCTATGCATAATGGTTTATGGCACCCTTTTCCATTGATGTCAATGAGGGAGTATGTACTAAAAAAAAGGAACACAAACAAAGAGCTAAACAAGGAACACATACAAGGAGCTTATACTATGGGGGAGTATACATATAAAACACAGTCTATGTAATTGCAGCAGTGGAGATGAATCTTTGATGAGGATATTGAGAAGATTGTAAAAGAAAGAAGACACCATGAATAGAAGTTGTTTTTATCATATGTTGCCATCAATGCCAAAGGGGGTGATTGTTGGAGATTTGATTCTGAATAGTTGATTGATTGTATGTTTGTCATTGATGACAACATATAATACACAATAGTACTTCTATATGTACTTATCCATATGATGACATGAAGAATTGCATGGATAGATACATGTTGTTGACATTTTTATTATGTCATTTTCATACACGCAGACCCAGATATGAATTTTTAGTAAAGATATGTAATTCTGTTATTGACGGTTACAGTTCTAGAGGAATAATGGTTTAAGGCTGACGTATGTAATGTGTTTATTGAGTTGAACCTATCTTCAGGATATGTGTGTGTATATTCATGATGAGTTATGAGTTTTTGATATTAATCTAAAGGCACCAAACATATTTCAAGAAGATTGCAAAGTTATGATTAAATTGGTGAAGCCGACTTAGTGAAGCGACGTGTCTATTCAATTAGTACTTGCACAGTTGTAATTATGCTTGCGCGCTTAGTAGAGAAAACAAGGATGTTAAGAAGAGTTGTCCTATAGGTCCCATGATCTCATACTTGGTGTATATACTTATAGAAGTTCATTTGTGATAAGAAGAGTTGCGAAAGCTAGAAGTAAGAAAAGCAGAGCAGAGTGTTAAAGCAGCAGAGCTATATTTATCATATGTTGATAATATAAATATTGAAGAAGAATATTTCAGAACATAGAGAAAATTTTTATAGTTCTTTACAACAGGTTAAAGCATCGGTGCACAAAAGGAACTGATCAGACAAGCAGTGTCACAAACAACAGTTCACCTTATTGATACACTGTGTATCAAATAACCAGAAGGTTGTAGCCTTCACCACTTGGACTGTGAGTCCACCACCCCTAATAGGGTTATTGTAAAAGACTCCTAATAGGTTCCAACCCTTAACTAGGTCACTATACTACTGCATTGTAATGAACAACTCCTAACAATGTTGGAAGATCTTTTAACAGGGATCACTATAAACAGTATAGTTCTTTGTGGGTACTAATTCCCACTGGCATTTTTACCATTTGGTTTCCCCATAACCAAATTGATGTGTTGTGTAATGTGTTATCTGAATGTGCATTTACTTTGTATCAATCTGGATTAATAAGTATAAGTTAAAGATTTAAAGTTGCTGATAACTGATTCACCCCCCCCTCTCAGTTATCTCTGAAGTATTCTAACACTGATTGCTTTGATTCTAGTCTCTTCTTGGCTCTTTCATTTGCTAATATAGATGAATCATTACTCACCCCACAAAATTCTTCCTCTTTCCAATTGAGAAAAGTAGTGTCTAGAGCACCTAGTTCCATTTTTTGTTGAGTCTCTTTAATGGATGCATCTTGTTGTGAATCAATCACACTTTGAACCATTAGAGCCTGATTAAGCACTCTATTAGTGTGTTTTGACTAATTTTTGGGCTTCCCACAAGGATAAAACCACTCATACTCAGCAGCAAGATTATTATGGTTAGGAAAAGTATCCCAAACAACATTACAATGTTCAAGATTATAAGGTCTATAAGGCCTTTGGTTCCAATTCTACCTATTGGTATTGCTATTTCCTTGGTATTGCTGCTTGTTACCCTAGTAAATGGGCTCATTAGGATTCTGTGAAGGGGAAATAGAAAACTGATTTTGTGTATGGGCTATTGGATTTCCTTGAGCTTGCTGCCTTTTAAGGTTTACCAACTCATTTCCAAAGGTTTTCAATAAACCCTCTATTTTTTGATGGCTGTATTTTATGCGTTGGAACTCATCAGAAGGGGCACTGGGCATCATCTCCTCATTTTGTAAGATGGTAAAGCTGGTAGAGGTGGGGTAATCAATGGCATACTGGAATGGATTCTAGGAAAGAAAGGCATAGGTGGTTCAGGAGCTATCTTACCTACCTGAATAAGACTATTCTTTGCCCTAATTGCAATATCAAAAGCTTGAGGTAAAGAAGTTCCCCCTGTAGATTGGATCATAACTGAAATGTCACTCTTCATACTCTTAAGGAAGTAAAGAAATGCATACTCAGTAGAGGTTATCATCATGTAAGGAATCCTATTCCATGTTTTTTGAAAGCATAGATTGAAATCACTCATCTCTTCTTATGTGACCCTTTTGATAGTAGTTAGTTTTTCCACCAAAGAAAGATTATTAGATTTATCTTCAAAAAATTTAGATAATTCCTCACCTAGTGCATCCCATGAAGCAATTGATCTAGCTTGGAGAGTTTGGAACCATTCCAATGCTTTTCCCTTAAATGATGCAGCCAATAGATTCAAAGCCATATCCTCCTCGGTGATGTGATGAACCTTGCAAAGAGATGCAACATTTTTAATATGCTCAATTCTTGTTTTTTGTCCTTGTCCCATGAAAGATTGTAACCCTTTTAAGACCTCCAATGGAATGTTGTTGTGATTAGAAATCATCAAAGGGTTTCCCTTATTAAAGGGTAAAAATGGAAACCTTCTAGCCATCCTTGTTGGTGTTGTAGCATAACTTGAATGTGGTAGTTACTCTTCCTCTACTGGTTGTTCAAGAACAACTTATAATTGAAGTGCTGGAGGAATTTCTAAAGATTCTTGATCTGAATATGAAAAATCAGTGTAGTAGGTGGGAGGAGCTAAACTTCTCTTAGACCTGCTTTTATATGATCTTCCTAATTTTGTACCCCTCACTACAGGATGAAAGGAGAGTTCTTTTGGACCTCTAGTCTCTCTCTACAAAGTTCTTCCTCTCCTAATGTGTGATAACTATAAATAATCAAACTCTTTCCCACTCCTTCTTTGGATTTTGTTCAAGTATCACAAAAGAGTCCCACCGGGCGTGCCAAAAACTATTAAGGCAAAAAAATATCATCCTAACTCAGGCATTAGGGCATACTAATATTTTATGTTAACAATGGAAACCTTCCTGAGTTGTGGGTGGACTCTTATTAAGAAGGAATCTCTGGATTCCAGGCCAGTTCCTATTGGATTTGGGTTATCACCTATTACTGATTTTTGGGAAAAGGGGAAAACGTAACTAGAACTGAATAAACAAAACTAAAAGGTGATAGACCAAAATGATTTATAATTATCATAATTTCAATCTAGAATTCACATGACATAACCTAATGGTTTCTTCAATAATATTCACTATTTAATGCATACACTAATCTAAATCTCACTATTAGGGTTTGTACCACAAACAATGACAATTTTGCCAACAAACATGCATATTCTACAAAAGGTTATACTCTACAATATAGAATAGGAATTAGATCAATTCACTAATCTATGTTGCAAAATACATTACACTTAAATGTAGAAAATTGAAAGAAATGATAACAGAAAATCAAAAAGATGTATGAATAGTATGAGCCTTCTTGTGAAATAATTACCCATGGGGTTCGAGCGCGGGCTCGTGACTCCCATGAGTAATACTATGAAATCAAGCTCGACACACGCACATTTTCTTTTATATTTTCTCAACTCTATAATACACATACATATTGACTTTGAATTACATATTGTTATTCAAACATGAATAAAAGTATCAACAATAACATTGTTTATTTTATGAATATGTACAACATTGTCAAGTGAACATAAAAAATTGTACTATTGTTTTCTTTCATTTTGCACAAAACACTACATTTAAACTCATTTAAACATGTACTTGGAAACATTAGATAATAACATTTGTTTGATTGAACATGCATATTGCCTTGTCATTTATTTTAGACCTTTCAATAGGCATTTGATAATAACATAAGAACCCTATTATTACCTTTTCATTTTGCAAATGGAATTATCTTTAAAACATGAATAACAACCTTACCTTCCCTTGTTGATTAGGCACGGTAATAAAATTATCAATATTCATCCCACAACTCTAAATAATAACATTATTTACTTTTTCATGCTAGACTAATTGTATTTGATTTTAACATGATTCATAAGAAACATTGTTATCTTCATTCCTTCTCGCACTTGAGCATACCTCCAACAACATAAAAGACTGACACTGCTTTCTTGAATCCCCTTGAATGTTAATAGTATTTTGAACAAACACTTATTTTGCTGAAGTGCACTTGATAAAATTGGTACTATTATTTTCCTTTCATTTTGATACATAACACTATTAATGTAAACATGTATAACAATATTGGTGATTTTACTATTTCCTTGAACATCCTTTAGAAAATGTAATGATCATGTATAATACAACATAATTTGGTTTTTATTCTTGATTAATAATAGTGCCACGAGTTTTTATTTTGGAGAAAATACTATTTTGTTCAGTTCTTGCATAAGTAATGCATATCTTGAAATACATCATTGTTGATCATGCATATTATTTTCCATTTAATTTTAAGAATGTACATCACTTTTTTTGTGCTTTCTCTCACTCAAACATATTAGTCTTTATAACATCATTGATAGAACTTATAGTTTTACCTCCTTATTTGATTTTGCAATTTTTGTACTTTTGCCCTTGATCATCCATTTCATTCAGGAATATCCATCCTTTAAGGTATCCTTTCATTTCACATGCTCCTTCTAGAAACATTATTGTACTCTCTATGAAGTGCATCTCCTTCTTTGGAATCTTCTCATTTTGATCCAATCATGAACTACTAGCATTCTTTCATAATGCATCTTGTGAGGTTTGACCATCGGCTCGTGACACTCACTGCATTTTTATTTATCATTTGCAACTAGTGAATTCATAGATCATGTTTCTTTTATGCATTTGATCCATGTCTGTTCATCTATTTTGTAGACACACTATCAAATCAACATGTTAGGTTAGTGGACATAATTAACCAATCAATATTTGTGTGTGTGTGCCATGTGAAATTCCATTCATGCATGAATGTTGGTTGATTGGTTGTGTTTACTATCTTATCATGTTGATGTTCTGAAAAAGGTTTCTCAGCTATAGGAAATAAGTCCCTTTGATTCAGATTTCTGGTTTTACAAATAGAAACTTTTGAATAATGCAAAATGATAACCATATACAGTAAAAGGTTTCATGAATTTATGTCCCTTTGATACTTTTATTTAGTTGATGAAGATGCATACTTTGTTGTTGTACTGATGTTATTGGTAGATTTCTAGCTCTGAAAGTTTGATTTTTGTATGTTGTTTTGGTTTGCATGTATTGCTTAGATCCAATTTGGATCTAATTTTTTCCTCTTGTCATGATGCAGAACTAACAAGAGGACTTGGATAGAGGACACGCATGAAGATTGGATGGAGGACAAACAACTAGATACCATATCATAGAGTCAACTTTTAGAAGGAAATGCATGTACCCCTACTCATGCTTCTTTCATGATTTATTTTCTGTAATTACCTCTAATTTTTACTATGAAAAGACGTAATATCGAACAAACATTTGTTTATTACATTCAATTTGAATGCACAATGTAATGATCAATTATAAATATGAAAATCTGAATGTGATCGAAACTTAGAGTACAAAAATCTGATAGTATGAATGCAATGGAAATCTTTTTCATTTTCATTTACTGAATGTAAATTTAAAGAGTTATACCTTCATGCAATCTTATGTTGTTTATGATTGCCATATTGCAATGTGTAAAATCAGGGTAATAGTATCATGTCATTGAAGATTGTTGCCATATCTTATTAATATGTAGCTCCAACATTCTTTAGCCCAAATGGCTTGATGTTCCAGCAAAATATCCCCCATTCACATGCAAATACTATGTTTTATTTGTCTTCAGGGGTAATCTTTATTTTTTTGTAGCCCAAAAATCTATTCCTGAGTGAATAGATCTCATATCCTATTATGAGGTCTTGATCATATCAATGTTTGTCAATGGGAAATCATCTTTACGAAAATATTTGTTTAAATCTTTGAAGTCAATGCCAATTCTAATAGAATTGTCTTGTTTAGACATGTGGACTAAATTATAAATCCACGCTGCATAAGCAATGACCCGTATGAATCCATCTTTTATGAGTTTTTCTAGCGCCGCTTTCACCAATAATGGCACATGTGGGTACAACTTTCTTAAATTATTTTGAAAGGTTTTATCCCAAGAGTGATAGATAAGTGATACATTATTAATTCAAGATAGAGACTATGCATTTTCTTCCTCTGATAGAGACTATGCTAGATGTACAAATTGAGGAACTTCAGTTGTTCCAAGATTAATTGGCTTTTTTGATTCTATGAGGACTAAAGATTATTCCTTAAAATGCTTAGGAAAGATATCAAGAATCTCATATTTTTTCAGCTCTTAGAGTTTTTTACCATCAGACACGTCTTTTAATTTTACTTTTTTAGAATCTGATACTTCCCAAACATGGTTTTCACCATTAGTTCATTTCTTCTTTTTAATTTTCAATTTTTGACTAAGAAACAGGATATCCTTCTTTGTCATTTTAACGCTCCTTGCATTGGTGGAAGAGGGATAGGATTCACAAGAATTCAAATAACAGGATAAACTGTAGTCATTGTCAAATATCATTATAGGATTATTTTATGATTTTGTCCAATCAATTAGTTCAATATTTACCAACAATAATGATTCAGAGGATTCTAAGGATAGCATAGTGTTAGTGTCAAAACTATTAACTGACAAGACAAGTTCCGTTAAGTTATCTTCTATAGTGTTTAGATCATTAAGAATTGGATCATCATTATTAGAGTAGTTTTTAGTGTTATGTGAACCTAACTCTAGCAACCTATAATTTGAGCTTTCTCCTTCTCCTTCTCCTGTTCCATCGAAGTTGTCTAATATCCTTGGGTACTCCTCTGGTCCTTTTCAAACACCTATGGATGCATCAATTATGCTAGGGATCACCACCTCATCCAATTTTGTGACAATAATTATGTTATGAATAGTATTAAGAATCTCTCCTCTTTCTAGTAAAGGTGCAAATTTATGAATTATATCTACCTCAATATCCATGGTAGCATTAGACATGTGATCCCATTCATAATCATGTGAGTATGAGATATTGTCATCAGATTGATTTAGAAATTCATCAGTAGTTATCTAGTATACCCTATTGGCCATTTGTGAATCAAAGTGTGGTAGATCAAGGACAAGTAAAATTGTCACCAGTTTCTCCCACTTAGAATTTACATTTTTTTGTTGTCTTATAGACGATAACTCTTGAAAAGTGTTTGAACTACTTTCTTCTTCTTCTCTACTTATGTATTTTTCTTGTTCTTGAGGGGTTTATTCATGTGATTCCTCTTCTTGATAACCTCTCGTAGAATCTTCTTCTGGTTGGTGACAACAAACGAGATGCTCTAGTTGTTCTCCAAAAGTAGGTACATACCATTGTCCTTGGTTTTATGGGTTCTTAGTACCAATATGCAGTAATATTTTATATGTCTAGGGTATGAGTCCAACTTCATCTTCATCTTCATCTTTGTCACTTCCTTTATCAAATATTAGACCATCTCTTGAGGTAGGATATTTTGATTTGTTATTGAAACCTAATCTTTTCTTGTCCTTAGTTTCCTTGAAATCCATATGAATTGGTTCAATGAGTCCTTTTCCTTTATCTCCTAAAGGTCCTTTCCCCTTGTATCCCATTTTTTTAATAGGATCATAACCTTTTCCATATGTTTTATGAGATAGTTCATCATGTTTTACTTCATTTTCTCCCTTTTCCCCTTTATAGAGCCATACCAAGACTGCTTTATCTTCTTTCTCTTCCTCTTGAGAAGTTGAGACTCTAACCATGCCAATGGGTTCATGAAGAAATTTTCCTATTGAGGTAGAAGGTGAAAAGGATGGGGATGGTTTCTCATTTAATATTGGAGATACGAGAAGATTAGCCAAAGATGACGTTGTATCCAGTTTGTGTTCCCCCATAGTACTTTCTTCAAATTTTAATCTTTCTAAAACTTCTCATCACCATGTCTTTAGAGGTTTCTGCTCAGAATTCCCTTGGAACTTCCTTAATGTGAGGAACCATACTACCTACCTTGATTTTGTTTCAAGTGTAACTTAAATCTATTGGGATTGTTACTTCTACTCCATTATGTGGGAATTTGATACATTTGTGGTAAGTAATGACACCGATTGCATTTCATGTATACAAGGTCTTCCTAGTAGTATGTTATAGGCCAATGGTAGATCAATAACTTGATAAATCACATTTTATTCTATTGGTCCTATTCTTATTAGTAAAACAAGTAGTCCTTTGGATGACCTTTCTTCCTCATCATAGACCTTGATGGTTATCTTACTTCTTGAATCAATTGTGTGTTCTAAAAGACCCGATGCTTTGACGAGATTGAAAGTAAATATATTAAAACTCATTTTTCCATTTGTCAAGACACATTTTACATAGTGTTTTTGGATCAAAACTTAAATGTGTAGAGGCTGATTATGGGGACGAGTTAAAGATTTATCATTATCTTCTAAAAAAGAGAGGTAATATGGAGTTGATATGTGATTAACCATAGCATCAAATTTTTCTACATCTATTTCCTTTGGAACGCTAGCTGAATGTACAGCTTTTTCAAGAACTTCCATATGCACTGAAGATATCTTTAGCAACTCAAATATAGAAATTTGAGCTGAGGTTCTTTATAATTGGTCCACCAAGTTATCGTTAGCAAATGGTATGGGAATTGTTTGTCTTGATTTTTCTTGTTTTGGAATCGTGACCAGTGGTGGTTTGGATGATGTTGTCTATTTGTATGAGGAATTAACCCCTTTTATTGTAATTTGCACTTGACTTCGTGTTAATGCATTTGAATGTGCCGACTTGTCCTTGACACATTTGATAGTGATCACATTGATTGATTCATTCTTTATGTCAAACATATTGATCACATTATTGTTATCAGAATAGATGTAATTGAATTTATTTCCTTTTTCTTTAGAGGCTTCTTATTTTTTGTAGATAGCGAGTGGTTTATTATAGGCCATGTGATGTTCATTAGATGTGTGTCCTTCCACTTTTATTTTTCCTCCATCGATGAGATCTTGTATAACGTGCTTGATTTTGACAAAATGGTTGGTCTTATGTCCATTGTTTTAATAAAGCTCACAATAAGCATTATCATTCCACCATCTTGGTTTTACTTCCGGTTCCCAAGGTTTTGACTTTGATAAAGTAATGATTTTCTTGATGAAGATTTTTTTCAAAACCATTTCAAAAGGTTCTCTCAATGGATTAAATATCCTCTATGGTCCAGAGACGCATGGCTTATTCTTTTTGGTATCATTTTTTCTTGTGGAATTTTTGTTGTTGTTTTAGATTCTTTGCTTGATTGTAGGCTATTTGTAATATTAAACACAACTAGTTTAATGTTCGTATTTGAAGCTTCCACCAGTCTATAATTAACAATATTTTGTTCTTTTTCTACCATTTAGGTTTGTTGTTATAGTTGTTAGTTGATTTTTTGTCACAAGAAATCATGATTTCTCCTTTTTTTATCATACCCACTTTTGCACGAATATCATTCTTACTTCTTAATCATTCAATCAAAACTAGGAGAATCTTGCATTTGTAGAACATAGTTCATTTCACGTACCAATTTATTGATGAAGGTTTCCATCTTTTCCAATTCAGATATTTTCCTTGAGTACCTTGCAGATATTTTCCTCCACTGATGCAATAAATGTGTGAAGGATTCACCTGTTCGTTGTTTTGTATTACAAAGATCCATCATGGTGACATTCTATTGTATGTTATAGGAGTAGTGGTTGAAAAATATTTGAATCAACTCCTCTAATGTTTGTAAGCTAGGTATGAGTTTAGAAAACCATTCCATGGCTTGTCCTCCTAAACTTGTTGGAAATAGTCTCATCAAGTACATTAGTTTGTGCATAAATTTGATACTCAATGTGCAAAATTCTCTCACCTGATCATGAGGATTCGTTTATCCCATGAATTTTTCATACTTCGGTCTTGCCTTGTTTGGTGGAAAAGGAACCATTTGCAAGTTCTTACTGAATGCGAATGAACATATGTGTTCCAATGAGTGTTTCTTGGTTGGTTTAGTCTTTTCTTTCTTGAGTGTTGTGAGTTTTGTTTGCATTTGATACAACTGTTTAGAGAGTATTGATATAGGTGTTTGTACCTCTTCAACTTTCTATCGTTCAACATCATAATCTTTAGGAATTTTGACCCCAAGAGAAGCTAGGTGGAGAAAATATTTTTTGGTCTTCTTCAATGATTTTCTCCAAGGTCTTTCAAAGTTCCTACATTGTTTGAGTTTATTGTATTCTTCTTTTGATATTTCTTCATCACTATCCAAGTCAAACAAAGCACGGTCATTATTTCTTTCTTCTTGAATTTCTCTTTCATCTTGGTTATCATCTTGGTCATATTAATCCAAGGTATTACTCCATTATCTATTAGGTATGTCCATATTGGGTGACTCTTGACAAAAAAGAGGGTTTTTTAGAGATGTCTCTTCTTTTTGAAATTTAAGCAATCTTAAAGGTATTTCTGAATCATTAGCAAGATATTGTTTGCTTCTTGTGTTAACTAGGAAAGTGAGATATCAATCTCACCAAAAGCATTCCAATAGTGCCAAAAGGAATTTCTAAATTGTCCAAATGTGTTTGTTCAAGTTTTGGTGAGTGTGAGTTTGATGTTTGAAAGTGATTAAATCTAGCGTCACAGTGTTAAACTACCCTGATAGTGAGCTGGGAATCAAGAAGTTTTTTTAGTGAAGCGACAACATGATTTAGGAACAATTGCAATAACTCTAAAGGACATGCAAAGTGAACTTTCAATTAGACTAAGAAACAACATTAGGTGGACCAACAAGAACAATAGACTATGACTGACAAGCAAAAAGGGTATCCAAAATTGCAAAGTTTTTGAGTATAACACGTGTGGAAGTACCCTATGTCCCAAATTCCACTGACATGATGTGATCCTATATTTCTTGTATGCGAACCTGTTCTTCCTAGATGTGATCTTGTTCACTAGATGCGATCCAGGATTGACCAAATACGACTGTGTTTATAAAATGTGATTTTGTTATGACAAAATGCGATCCATGATCTTAGATGAGACCTCTTAGTGATATTTTTTTATAATTTTTTTGTTGTGTTTGGAAAGACGTGAAATTGTTTTTGATTCCAAGCTCTGTCTGACAAATTCTATAGTATCTCTGATAGTGAAAAATGTCCTTGACTATCAAAATATTGATTTGTTTGGGTGGTTTTATCTTGTTATTTTCAATTTTCACACATCAAGCATGTTTATTAAGAGCCAAACACACCTATTGCTAAACCAATGGTATAACATGAAAATATTTGCTCACAGACTTAGTACACATTGAAATGCTCATCAAAATATGACCATCACCAAGAACGCAATTATGTCATATTATCTAATTCCAAACGCAAATGAGAGAACTAAATGATGATTATCTTCTATAAAGATTATCACCTTTCGGGGGTGAATTGGGTAGCTTCTATGGTTAGAGTTTCTAGTAAGGGTCTCTGTTCGCTTGTATAATTTGCATCTACACAAGTGCTATTGAGACGTATAGTCCAACAAAGCATCTTAGCACAAGAAGTCATGTAAACATTATTGAGACCAAAAGGCCCTAGTTTGTGTCCGATGTGGGATGAGTATAAGCCCAAATGACATTCAATTCCCGAGGCTTTAACCCCAAAGAGTAAACTTGTTTAACGCGAATTTGAGTGGTGTGGCTCACACCTCGCTCTCTTGTGGGTTGTCAAGAGAGAGAGAGAGAGAGAGAGAGAGAGAGAGAGAGTACAAACATATATACCTATAAATGTATGTATATATAACTATAGAAATGTGTAAATACATATATAAACACACACACACACACACACACACACACACACACACACACACACACCTGTGTGTGTGTGTGTGTAGTAAATTCTAAGTTTACAAGCATACATTTTGATATTTTCATAACCCATACGAGCTATGGGAAACTCAAAAATATTGTTTTATTTCTACATAACCCATATAGGTTATGTAAATCTATGCATGGTAATTTTTACTTTTCAAAACCCGAGCAGGTTATTTTTCACATCAAAACTTATGTGGGTTTTGGTTTCGTAAGAGGGTTGGAAAATGACCGTTAGTCTTGCAAACCCATTTTCCCTCCATTTTTTCCCCTTTACATGTTTTATCATCTTCCAAGATGATTTATGGACTTTGTCGTCATCAAATTTATAGTTGATCAAGTGGGTATTTCTAAAATTAAAACCATCATCTCACACCTCTTCTCAACTTTCTTACCATACAATTTTTCTATTTTTGGACAACATTAGGATAGTAAACTTTAGTTTTATTTACCATTGTTTGGAAAGTCCTCACAGACATATGCCTACCATTTTGTAATAACTTCGGATCTAATTGACCAAATTCAAAACAAAATACATATTATTGTTCTACACTAGATTCTACACACTTTCAAAAGAAAAAAATGATTTTATTATTATTTTGATGCAAGTTATGCCGAACGGAAGGTCTGGTACCATTTTTTTAGGATGCGGTCACTTTAAAAAATCATAACTAAAAAATACTCAACAAAAAATTACAAAAAAATAAACAACTTCTAGATCTCACTCTTACCTATCATCCTGCCAAAGCATTTTGCAAAATACTAAATTTAACTATATATTTAGTGAAGCACGAAAACAACTGTTATGTTTTTTTTCTAAAAACATCAGGAACATTTTTTTTTTAACGAGAGATTTGACCCTTTTAACATTATTCATTTTTAAAAAACTTTAGTATTTTAGAAACTAGGTTTAGAGTACTACAATTCTTATTCTTTGCACAACTCCTAGCTTTGAGTGCATGACCTTCAAATCTCTCTGTGCAGTTGAGGTTTCCCCCATTTTAGAAAAAAAGTGACCGTTTATACACCCCATTTTTGTTCACCATATCAGTGCAGTTACCCGGATATTCATGTTGAGATACCCTTAGAGGTGGGAAAGGATATGTCAGTGGAAAAAGGCTCATCTGTTCCTAAGAAAATTTGTCATACCACCCTGGTGAAGAATTTTATGGAGAGCAAGATGACTATTCTTAATTGGATCATTGAGGAGATAACTAATCTTAAGGAAAACCCTTCTCCGAGTATCCCTATGTTGGATAGCATTATGGTCACTACTCAAACCTTGCCTAAAGTAATTAGTGATGTCAAGGAAGACCATGGAAATTGTATCAATAGTGTGGAAGGTACCCTAAATAAGTTGGAGGATAGAGTCATGACTGTGAATGTTGTTAGTAAAATGACAATGGAGAACTCAGCAGAGAAGCTTATGAAAATGAATGAACACATAGATGTTCTTCAGGATCTTTCTATATATGCTCCTATCTTTCCTTCTGCGAGCATCAAATCTACCAAAGAGGGCCGCCGTAGAGAGACTAGTTCTAATGAGGTCATGGTTGTTGTTGTTATTGATATAGATGAAGACATTGTTCATGGTCTAGTGACATGGCTCTGAATCAAAGATAAGAATGATTCTCCTGTTAATAATATTATCAATAAGGTTAGGAGTATTCATGATGATGTTCTTAGGAAAAATGCGGAACTGGTAAATTCTTTGTAGTCTATAGGGGTTTTATTCCCCCATTTTTGTGTCTTTTGTCTGCTGGTTGGTTGACACTTTTTTCTTTGTTGATTGCAACCTGGTTTTTTTTATTTTTTTTGTAATTTGGATTTGGGTTTCTAGTCTCTAGAAAAATAGTTTACCGTTAATAAAAAAACATTGATTTAATAAAAATGTAGTGTTTGTATGAATACAAAATAATTATGTGTGTGCCTCTAATAGTATTTTCACTAAGAACTCATTGCCATTCATATCAAATGTTAGGAGTTTCTTCTATCAATAGTATGCATGATGCCTCCTATTTGAAATTGTTAGATATGACTCATTTTTGGTATCACTATTTATAGGCTTTATTATGTAGTATGAATGATATTGATAAAAAGCTAACAATAGGCTAGAGTTATTTTTATAAGACGTCGAGTTCCTTTTATTTTGACTATTCACTCAAAAATAAAAATATTTTAGAAATGATAGGAATGTATCTAATAATTTCCTTTTATCATGCATCTATCACTTTAATTCAATTATTTGAAATATTTCCTATTTTACTTTTTTTATTTCTTATTTCTCTACTTTTATTCCTTTAACATGGATCTTGATGTATCCAATTGAACATTTATTATTATTTTCTTGACTTAAAATTTCACCATATAGATGATACTCAATTTGCTATAATTTGACATTTTCCATTGCATTTTATTTTTCTTTTCTTACTTTAAAAAAACATTATAAACCTTCTTTGTAATCTCTTAAATTTGTGTTTTGACCATCTCCTTAATGAAATGAAGTGTCCACTTTATATTTAGATCTCAACTTTATCTTTTACTATTGTGCTATATTGTCTCTGTCATTGGAGATTTAGCTCTCTCCTCTAAGCCATCTTTTATGGCTGTCTAGTCTTAGCTATACTGTCTCTTGTCGAACTTTTATTTTTTATATTTTCTCTCCCTTTGTTTATTACTGAATCGTTTGGGAAAGTATAATATTACATGCAAAATGGCTTGATTGTTTTTATTTGATATAGTAGTGTGTATGTGTTGTTTCTCAAGACATGGTGGCCATAAACAATGACTTGTATAATAATTTGACATCCAAGAGGTCCACCTTCCATTGTTTCTTATATTTATTCATGGGCTTCATGTACCTACGTCTGATAACATAATACCCACAAGAATTTATATTAGTTTGGCGAATTCCCTTGAAATCTACGCTGGGCAAGTTTCGTCAAGCAATGCTCGAAAGAATAAAAGGTAAAGGATTGCACAGATTTGAAAACAGTGTCCACTTAACATGGAATGTAACCCATTTTGTTTTATTATATTCTTCGATGGAGAAGATGATATGGTCAAGGGAAATACATATGGTTAAGCGAAACAAGCTCGATAGTCTGGACAATTCTTTCAATTAGGGCGGCTTCCCGTTGACAGATGGACAAAGACTGGAAAATGTCCATTTTTGCATGACGGAACTGGGGAAGTAAATGACCGTTTAAATTATAAAAAGTAGGTTATGATGTGTCCTATTTATTTTATGATTACTTCAATAGTGTTTTCTAGTGAAGCAAATTATATACATAAATTGAATATAGATCTTTAAATGATTATTATATTTCATATAATTATATTATTGTATATGACATTTTGTCATGTTGTAAGAAATAAATAGGTGTATAGGAGCAAAATTATTTTTTATTTATTTGTTTTATATAATAATTTCATTTGTGTGATTATATAGAAATTGATAAGATTTTAATCTTACATTTATTTTATATTTCATTTAGGTCTATTTAGATAAAGATAGTAATTTTATTTGTTTTTCATGTAATATATTTATTCTAGTTTATTTATTGCATTTGTAAGCATTGAATAAATAAATCAGTCACGTGAAATTGTATATGTCTCTTTTAACTCTATAGAATGGTCTAATATTTTTTTTGAATTTATTAGGATTATTGTATTTAATAGAAATGCATCTTAACTAAGGTTAAACAACATGAATGAATATTTTTTTGTTATGTAATCTTTCTACTTCCTCTATTTAAATTTTCATTTTATTAATATTCTGAATAAACTCATCATCATTTCCCCTTATTTGTGAGTTATTAATACATGTAATCACCTAAAATTGGTCTAGTAAAATAAGAGCCCCTAATCTTGATAATTGGAAGAAAAATCAAATCAAAGATGTTAAAATACTAGGCCTAATTATGTGGGTAAACTCGATCAAAGATTCTTGCATAATAAAAAACAATCTTTAATTAATCATTAACTAAACCTCAAATCCCAAAAACAAGACTATTAAAATGATAAATCAAGGTCATTTAATAGTCCTAACGACCTTTTAATTAAGTGAACCCATCCAACACATGTGCGTGCATCAATTTCTAATTAAAAAAGGAATTGAAAGGAGGAAGTTACTATTTTGCCTCATCCACATCCAAATGAGCATAACTTTGGCTAATCAATGATTCTCACATGGATTAAGGGAGGAATAAATTTCAACCGCTCTTCATGATCGAATCTTAACCGTTCATCCTCATGAGATTCCTATAAACCCAAGCCTCTCAAGCTCATCTCAATATAAAATTTTATAGTAACATCATAATGCTTAATTTCATCTACGGCTTATTAAGCATTGTAGGAATCTTAAGTTGCATATTATTTGGTTTCTTAGACTACTTTCATCTCATTTAACATAATGGATAATAACTCTTAGTGACATCCTTAGCTTAGATTTTCTATTTTCTATCTTAGTTTGCATTATCTTAGCAAGATTTTGGAGTAAATAATACAATCATTGCATCATACTCATAATGAATCTTTCATTTTAGGATAGTCAAGTCACTAATCTACATGCTCATGATCTGAGAGAAATTTTCATGGATTATATTCACGCTAAATATGAAGAAATAAGTCAATTTTTGTGGGTTTATTTGATAGTTATGATTTTATTACCATGTTGCTAACCCTTAATATAAGGATTTATTGAAGTGTTTGTGCTAGAGGTTTTAACTAATTTTCACACACACAATTATAGCACCCACCGTGGGGCTACAAAATTTAGATTTTTGCCTCACTTCATACTTTTTATGATTTCTGAAGCTCCGTAGAATTTTGTATGAGAGGGGATGGTTTGTCTTACAATAATATGGACTAACATTGTTTATCTCTTGCATGTGAACTTTATTGTATGAATATTTTCATTGCTAACACAGTCCCTCAAAACTTTTGAACCCCAAATTTTCTCTTCAATCGCTCTAGTGAGATTCTTGAAAATTGGTTTTTCACCAACATATCCAGAATTCAGAAACATCCAACAATAGATTTGTGAGATATGGTCTATGTATTGAGACTGTATTTTCTAAAATAGTTAGACATTCATCATGAAAAAATTCCTCCCTTACATTTGCACTCTGGCTCTGATACCATGTTAAGTTTTAGGATAGATGCAAATGTAATAGCACTCTATGTTGTATGTGTTTTTCAAATGCAACAATATCTCTTTCATTTATATTGGGAATGAGGCTAGGAGAGACATGTACCTTCATGGGACATGTCTATTAATTATTATTTATAAGAAAGCACATGCCTCTTTCCATTAATTATAATGTAATCAATCTTATAATGTTTCATGAATCAATTATTAATTTATAATAATTTAATAATTTAATATTTATTATTAAATTTTATATGATTAATAAAAATATAATATATATATTATATTATTATTAATCAACATTTTTATATGTATTCTAATGATCATAAGACTGAAGCTACAAACATTAACAGTGTCCTTCATTGAGTTTTATTGTACAATTTTATAATAAAAAATGCACTATATGGGTTTGTCGTATCATAAAAAGAGAGAAATTTTTATGCTTTCTAAGACTTGATTTTTGGTTTCTAACCGTTGACCCTACTTTGTTGGCTTTTTGCTTGCCTAGTTTTTGCAACAAAACTCATTTTTGTAAGACACTGTTAGAATGATTTAGAATAAATGAGAGGGGGGTGAATCAATTATCCTAGGTCCAGGTGTACCAATTAAACTTTTAAATATTTTAACCAATTCAGATCTACTTAGCAATCTACTCGGTCTCTATAGCATATAATCAATAACATAAAATTCCAGTTCACTATCCTAATGTAATCAACTTGCATAAAATAAAAATTTTAACAGTACAACACATCTAATAACGTTCACACAAGTATGAAACCAATATTTAACGTGGAAACCCAATATGGGAAAATCCACCAATAACATGATACCAATTTTTCAGTCTTCTGAAGTGAGCTCTGTGAGAAGCCAACCCTATTAATGGTTACAATAAGCATTGTTAAATGTGATCTAGTTAAAGGATTTAATCACCTTATTAAAAGTGAGCCTTGTTAGAGGGCTTGGACCATTCCATTAGAATGTCACCTTGATTAAAGGATTTACAGTATGATTGTCAGGTCAACCTTGTTTAAAAGGATTTTACACTGATACAATGGTTAGAAAGTAATAGTAATGTGATGTGAGACATACAAATCAGTTTGCAAATACATATCTACTGACTGACATTCATTTTCATCTCAAACTCAGATCTTCTTCAAAATCTCTCAAGAAAATGCAACTGTGCAGTCATGTACTACTCTTATCATCCTTCTCTACCTTCTTCTTAGATTTTTTAGTCAATTAAATTAACCCCTACCTTTTTCACATAACATGTAATCAGGTTAATCTTAAACCTCTCTATTCAGGTAGATAGATCTTTTTCCACTTAATCATCATCATAGATCTTAGGGTTGGGTCAGATCCTACGAATCCTTCCAACATTTATTTTCCATCTAAATTGTATAATACATTCTAAAACTCCTTCTTGAATCCATACATAAAAATGGTTAAACATATATTAAATACTCATTTAATTCTCCACAACAATCATTCTTATCTTAAATATAATTCACATATCCCAAGAAATCAACTATGTCATCTGGGATCTCAAATCTCTCTCAAACTATCAAAATACTGACACTTGGTCATCACTAAGGTCTTTCGCTCGGTCATTACAAGATAACTCAGTAATTTACTAGCGCTAGATAAATATTGATGTTCGGTCGACACTAAATTTTCTCAACATGTACTAGCCCTCGGTCGACACTCGAATCACTCGACACATACATAAGTTCCTTAATCTTCTTCTTTTGTACTCGCTCAAGACTAAACTTGTAGTCATCCCAGCTTCACTTGGTGTAAAAGATAAACAACATATTATCTTATCAACATGCAATCTCGTCAAGTACCCATTGTAGTTTCACAAAACTCAACCATTTCATCAGGTCTTCTTTTTATCTCCTCTTTTCAAATCTTCTTCATCAATCAATTGATATGTCACTTTAAAAGATAGCAATTGTATTACCACTTAAGTTTTGACATTAATGACAATATAGCAATTGTTTCAATCGTAGCTTCGAACAATCTCCCTCTTTGGCATTGATGGAAAACACATCGAAAAAACATATGCAAGGTTACCAAACAATCCAAATAGTATGTCCTATAAAAAAAAGTTCATTAATGTCCTTAGCTTCATTCTGATTCTCTCCAATATGAATATTATCCCCCTCTTGAATAGATTTATCTTTGTAGTTTATCTATCTCTGTGTAATTATCCCTCTTTGTACAAAACGAATATCTCTCTTAATATTTTCATATATCTAATTATTTCACTTTGAAAACAATGCCAAAGACATACATCTTCATCATGTAGATATCTATTTGTTGAATTTATAAATTTTATGCTCCCTCTATCATCTTTCTTATGATTGATCAATATCTTGTTTGTTACTCTTCATAGCTTTAGGCAACTCCTAAAGTGTGACCACCTTTCCATCAAATTTTTAGATATTTTGTGTAATACATTTGATAGGGGAATCACCCCTAATTTACCTCTCAAATAATCAAGAGCACCCTTCAGTAAGGCCTTAGTAAATATATCTTCCAACTAATCCTTTGTATTTACATATTAAATTCTTACTTCTCTATCTTGTACGAGCTATCTCAAGTGATGATACTTGAGAGCAATATGCTTGGTCTTTTTATGCATCATAGGGTTTTTTAAAATATTAATAGAACTGTTGTTATCACATAAAATAACAACTAGTTCAGTGATCTCTGCCTTCATTCCTTTCAACAATTTCTTGATCCACACTATATTTGAACAATTCATTGCTGCTACAAAATAATCAGCCTTTGTTGTTGATTGAGAAATGCTATTCTATTTCTTGCTTGTCCAAGAGACTAATCTCTTTCCTGAAAAGAATGCACCTCCACTTGTACTCTTTCTATCATCAACATTACCTTCCCAATCAACATTTGTATAAACTTTTAGTTTAAACTTATCATCTTCTTATAATATAATCCATAGTCCCTTGTCCCCTTCAAATATCTCAAAATTAGTTTCACTTCCATCAAGTGACTATCCTTAGGATTTGCAAAAAATATTGCAACAAGCCCAACTGCTAATGAAATATCTGGTCTACTATGGACAACATACTGCAGCTTCCTATTCATTAATCTATGCATGGTTTGATTAACTTTAGCTATCTCATTAGTCTTTAATAGTTTTTATCTAGTATTAATAGGTTTACTTACAGGTCTGGAGTCCTCCATGCCAAAGGTTTTCAGTATCTCCATGATATATTTAGATTGACTAATGCAGATACCTTTCTTCATTTGATATACTTACAATCCAACAAAGAATTTGATCTCTCCAAACATAGACATCTCAACTTTTGTTTTCATCTCATTTGAATTTTTTTTGCACAAAGCATCTTGTCCTCCAGATATGACATCATCAACAAATATTTTAGCTAACAATATCCATTTACCTTTCTCAAAATTTGAGTACAAATTAATGTTATCATTAGTCCATGTAAATCCAATCTTGGCTAAGTATTTATTCACTCTCTTATACCATGCTCTGGGGGCTTGCTTCAATCTATACAATTCTTTATGTAGCTTGTAAACCATATTCCTATTTCTTGAATCAACAAATCCTTAAGCTTGTTCAATGTATACCTCTTCTTCTAGTATTCCATTTAGAAATGTTTTTGATAGAAAAAGCAGCAAGAGGGTGTTGGCCCGTGGAACAGGGGACTAGAAGCACATTAATAGCACCAGTCGAAGCTTACAGCAGATAAGCAGGTTATCACAGACATTAAAAGTTTTGCCTCTATCAAAAACAAAAGTATCAGTTCTTCTTAAAAAGATAAAACTAGAGAAATTCCTAATAATAACGTCTTCAGAAATATTGACACTAAGCCATGCAGGGCTCAACCAAATCAAAATTCTAAACTTAAAATTAACCCCCATAATAGAGCAGGGGAACCGAGGGACCAGCCAAGTCAAAAAAACCAAAACCATAGGAAAAAAAATTAATTCTTCTCTCCCAGCTGTTTGGATAGCAGGGATCGTGCCCACTCCTCCTGGAGAAATAGAAACAGGTCTCTGTTCTCATCATTCGCTTCCAGTTTTTCGTCAGCCAGCTTCTCCTATACGTTGCAAAGGGTCAGTACCGAGGCATGCATCACTTTCAGAGAAAATTTGTTTGTCCTCCTATAGAGGTCCAACAAGTCCTGCATACCCTTTTTGATCTCAGCAATTTCCTTGTCAATACTCACAAACTTACTTTTGAGGGTGCCTGCGAAATTGCTTTTTTCCTCCATTCCAGATGAGAAGGGTTTAACCTAGGGGTCCTCGTGGGGGATTTGGAGAGGGGTAGGACTCATAGTTCTCTGGGGGTTGGTTAGGGGGGTGTTAGCAGTTGGGCTTATATAGCCTTCCGAGGAAACCTTTTTAGAATTTGTGGAGTGGGAGGCATTTTCTGTTAGGGAGAGCTCTTTGGAGGCCATCTCCAGCATCTTGATTTTGCATTTCTCTTTGGCAATTCTATTAGACCTCCTATGGCCAGACCCGCTAAGGTCCACCTCTAAATTGACTAGGGTTTCCATAACTTTCTATTTTTTTGGCTTAAAATCTATCTCTAGTGTGCTGTCAGCCCCTTTCTCTTCCATGCAATCCACAGAGTCCAAAACATAAGAGTCTACCAAGCTATCCTTCTCATGGGTGGGGATCTTAATACTTTTTTTACAAGATTTTTTCTCAGACTTCGCAGGCCCCTGGGTGATACAGATGGATTGGGAGGAGGATTTAGAGGTCTTTTCACCTTTTTCGGTGGGCGTTTCCTGGGGCATCATCTAAATAATCAAAGGGGGGTGGGGTGCCGGGCATATGGCTTTGTGAAACTGGAAAAGACAGAGGAGGAGGCCTTGGTGGAGGATAACTCTGTCTGGGTTGCTTTTAATATCAAGGATATTGCTTTCAATGGAATGCAAAAGATAAAATGGAATGGAGATTAAATCTTTATTCCTAATGTGATTCAGGAAAGGAAGGTGGTAGTTGTAGAACACCGTAAACTTACCTTCAAGAGTAAAGTACTTCATGATAATGAGACAGATTTTAGGCTAGAATTCTGGTAGCTCCTCTCTATTGAAACCCCCTTATTTTCTGACCGGCAACTCCCCTTCTTTGAAGAATTTTTTAAGGCTGGTAGGTTCTGCAGTCTGACTAGTCTTTTTGTACTTTCTCCCCACCATAGGGAGCCCCGTAGCCTCAGCGATGACCTCCTCATTGAGCTGAAAATGAATTCCACCCACCGAAACATTTTTGTTTTTCCAGGAAGAAAAAAACTGTTTAGATATTCTCTCATCATGGCCGCCCTTCATACGTTCCATGAAGCCCCAAATTCTAGTTTCCTTGCAATAGTGGGTGACCAGCAGATCAGAAGTAAAGACTTCGTCAATATTATCAGGTTCGATACGGAGAATATTACCCCCCATATCATAGGTCTGGTTTGCACTCGTCGGAATATCTTTGGGGAGCCGACTGTAGTTGCATGCCATAAAAAACCGCTCTTTTTTGCAAATCCATTTCAAAAAAGGCTTATACATACCCTGCCGATGTTGGCGATTTTGGAGATCTGGCTCCGTACTGACATATCTAACAGATCCCTGGGTAACATAAATAGTAATAATAGCATTACTATCAAAAATTGCCAAAAATGCCTTTTTACACTGACATCGATCACACCACATGAACAAAAGGTAATTATTAAACTTTATGGGGCTTTGGGTTTTGTCTTCCATTATCACACAGGTAACTCGAAAACGCCAACACGTGATCGAGGAAGGAAACATAATAAATGTAGAAGTTGATAAATCCAACTTCACAGCTTGCCAAGAACACCTGCATGCAAAGTACCTATTGCAAAGATTGAAGCCAACAACAGAAAAAGCAGAAACCCTTCTATGCTCAAAAAGGTGAGAGCT
>MU226213.1:1246560-1261250 GCA_018584345.1 Thuja plicata
GGAGAAACCCTAAAACTTTTGAGCAATTGACACATGTCTCCCCTCAAATCTGATTTGCATTCATTCCTTCTTTTCAAAAATATCTGATTTGAATTAATCAATTTTCAATTCCACCTGCCTGAGAAAATATCTGATATATGTCTTAAAATATCTCTTTCCTTTTCCCACTGAAAATTCCATCCAAT
The DNA here is from genome assembly GCA_018584345.1 of Thuja plicata. Lineage (NCBI taxonomy): Eukaryota > Viridiplantae > Streptophyta > Pinopsida > Cupressales > Cupressaceae > Thuja > Thuja plicata. The sequence goes on from MU226213.1 coordinate 1,246,746, forward strand.
CTGATCTCTTCTGCAAAATATCTTTGAAAATTTGTCACATTTTCCCTTTAAAAATATATGATCTTTCCATTAAATTGTCATCAATATTTTTTAATGTCTATAGACATTGCTTGTTCCTTTAGTCAATATCATCATGCTTCTGGAAGGAAATCCAATCTTATTCCCTATCTGATTCACAGATGAAACTTAACTCATGCATCTAGAACAAAATCTGATTTCAAAAAATCCTCTGGAAAGCTCTTCAAATCTGACTTGTGCATTTAAAATATATAAACATTCATCTCATTTTCCTCTGTGCAAATCTGATTTTATTTACCTCTTCAAAATCTGATATTTCCATGCCTAAGAAAATCTGATTTTCAATGTCTTTCTGAAACATCCGGGAATAAAAATATAAGATTTGCAATAAAACCATTAAATTCCCTTTGAAAAACAACCTGTGCACATTTAAAAATCCTTGAAAACCTCAGTTTTATGCATATTTGCCCTGAAATCATCAGAAAATGACACGTGGCATATTCTCATTCACTGTCACAAACTGTGCTTTACTCATTTTATCCTCCGTCACATCCGCTGACCACGCAACAACTTAGAAATCAAAGTCGCGAGGAGTTAACAGTAACTTACCATTCTTTCTAAGACTTCGCAACTAGTCGTTACTATTAACCTTTACGGTTGTCTCCCTGTCACTAGATGCTTTTATTTTGTTTGAAGACTATGTGACAACATTTAGTCGCCCAGTCGGGAGATATATTCAACTTTACCTTAACACGTTATATATGCCTTTTCTTTACTTATGGTGACTGCGTGACATACCCTAATCGCTAAGTCGGGAGGACTTTTCCCCTTGGGGTGCTTTTCTTCCCAGACTTTGTGACCACCGTTGGATATTATAATTCTTTCATTTGACGGCTGTCACATAATCGCTCAATGTTTGTGCATACCCTTAAATGTTTCCCAGACATCACGACAGAAAGAAAAGCACCTAAGTCTCGAAGTCGCTGAATCCACTTCTTCCTTCTAGCGGCCATGCGATAACCCACTTGCTTTATGGCAGATGTCACTCAATCATTGGTCCTTTAGCTGCATAATGGAAAACTAAAGCATTATCTTGTTCTGGTGACATCTCGACTAAGCAATACTGCAAACTTCAAATGGTTAGTCGCATAGTCTGAGCTGAAATCTCTTAACCGTTGTTCTATTGTGAGACCACGCGACTGAAGGAAAACTTAACTGTTAGCTTTGGCTTGATTTGGCGATAACATGACATGAAGTAATCGTGAAGTCTGAGAACATTTTCATAACTATTTAATTTCTCCCATGATCACCTGACTAACACTGGGCCCCATCTTTATAAAGCTTTATAACATCATTATCTTGTGACTACCCGACTGAAAGAAATCGCTAAGTCTCAGAACGCTAAAGGAATATTCAGAAGTTAAACGAGATTACGTGACATAAGGAAAAAGAAAAGTTGGGAAGACAAATGGAATATTCGGCTGGAGTAACGCGACGAGGCAAATTTGATTAAAACACATGCCTTTAGTGAATGAAAAAGTAACGCTGAAACATAAGGCATGACTTAGGGCTTGAAATTCATCGTTCAACACTTGGATAGCCTAGGGTTTTTCAGGGTTTTTGCATAATGAGCAAAGTTTAGACTTGAAAACCTAAAACTTGACAGAGGTAAGGGCAGAATGAATGAGAGATAGATAAATTGAGCACATCTGAACAAAGAGCAGGACAAGGAACCAGGAAAATGAGCAAAAATAGGAAATACAACCAACAGAAACTTCATCCTATTTTGTAGATGTATCATCAGTGCACATTTCTTTAGTGCTTACAAATGCCTTGTCAACTTTGTCCATATCTTTTTTAGATGTAGTCATGGATATCTTTATATTATCAAAAACCATAGTGTCTTCTGAGTCTTTATCTATATCAAAATTTATTATCACTGTGGGCGCTAAAACCTATGGACCTGTCATAGGTGCTATTTGAATCACTAGTTTTGTAACCTATTTAGGAGGAGCTAGAGTTTCCTTAGTAGTAGGTGCAGTTGGTGGATACACGTGTCTATCCATAGACACTTGTGCAAATTCCTTTTTAGTCTCTTTACCAATCTGATCATACTCTTTGTTCATAATTTGTAGGGTCCTTGTCTTAGTTCAGAGATGAGGTTTCACCAGATCTAATAATATAGCCTTCTCATCATGCGAGCATATAGGGAGAAGAGTATCCAATGTTTCTTCTCTAATCTTCATGTCTTCCTCTATTGCATGTATTTTCATGATCTCTAATAAGTTCCATAACTAATCCGGTATCACTGTCTTGAGTTCAAGAACTATCTTTTTAAACTTGATCATATGAGATATGATCATAGAATGTATCTTAGTCTTATCAATTTCTTGATACTTGTCATAGACTTTAGAAATTGTATCTAATCTCCCTTCATTTACAATCTTGTTCCTCAAAACATTTAGACTAGGTCTAAATCCTACCTCAGGAGGAGCTTGAGTATTCTTTGCTTTTCTCCGAGTGTTCCTTGAGGATGGGTGATTTGTGGGTACATGTTTTCTTCCTCTAGTCTTCATGGTTGGTGTAGACAGTGGAGATGAGTCTAAATCAATGGTGGTAGAGGGCGCAGAGGTGCTCTCTACTTTCTTCTTCTTCTGGATCTGTTCAGCCTTCTTAAGTTCTTTTGCTAACTTGGCATCTCTAGCTTTGTCAAGATCTTCTTGAGTGACTCCATGAACTTTTAGTATGTTAGATGTAATTCTGGATGCTTTCCTTTTATTATCAGCACTGTGTAAGATAGTATCTACTTCATTGGTCTTCTCTCTGTAAGTGCCCTAGCTAGGTTCATTAGGATCTTTGGGCGCAGACAATAGAACTTGTGCATATCCTTCTAACACATGTTCCTCCACTTCATAACCAATAGGATGAATCCATTTAATTCTAGGTTCAACTACCTCCATGCAAGTGCAATCTATTTCTACCATGAAAAATATGGTATCCTTATATTTTTCAACTATCTTCTCAGATAATCTGAACCTATTCTACATTTTGATCCTGAATGTCTTAATATCCATATCCATGGCATCCCTTGCACTGCTCTCTAAAGTGGCCTTAATAGAAATCTGAGACATTGTGGGTTTTCTCCTATCTACGTAAAGGTTTGCAACCTTTCCAACAATATGGAAGTACAAATAGATGATCAAAGATCCAAACATGAATGTCTTGCTCCTGTCATGCTTGATGACTCGAATGTTTTCAATCAATTGACCATGCAAGATCTCACATAGGTTGTAATGAGTGTTATCCTTCACCATTCTGATAGCTACTAGGACTGTTGCTGCAGAGACACTGTTCAACCTGCTTGCTTGCTGAAACTTATACCCAAGTATCATTGTTAAAAGTTTTATGTCATCTTCTTTGATAGGGTCAACTGTCATTCCACGCTTGTAACTTCTAGATAGGCAAACTTGTTAAATTTTCTTCTTGACATCCTTGCGAGTAGGAAAAACTGGTCCAGTCTTAGGAAGTCTAGTTAATTCATGGATTAGTTCTGTAGTGATGCACATAGGGACCTCACCAATCCAATAAATATCATCATGTATTCTTCTTAGCAAAATCTTCACCCATTCTGGCTCATCAAACTCATGCGCATTCGAGTATTCAAAAATAGGGTTATCAATCAAGTGCATGAGCTCATCTTGGAATGTGTAATCAAGTTTCATCATAGATCCCATATGAGTTGTTGTGCTGACATCTCCTATTGTTTCCTTCTTAAAGTAAATGTACGCGCGGATATCTTCCATGTGGAAAACACCTAGTGGGGTTTTGGAGAAAGCCCCTTCCACATCATCCAGTATGGATTTTAATGGATTTTTCTTGAATACAAATATCTTCTTCTCTGCAATATCAAATACTACTGGAGTCACCATACTTACTTGGAACTTTCTTAAGTAGGGTTTCACAAAATTTTGAAATGGCGTGACTGCTAGGGTTTCATTCCAAACTTCTTATCTGTTGACTTAACTACCAAATCTGTTATGCTTTCATGCCTTGATGTCTAGTGCTCCAATGCTCTCCAAATTCTGTGATCTCGAATGTAAGTGTGAAGAAGATTGAACACTTACTTTATTTTATACAATCTACCACATTTAATGTTTGCAACCATACGCAAATTACTCAGACATTTTGAAACTTTGATCCTGATGCATTTGAGATAATGCATGTATGCAAACTGCAATATTATGTTCTTATAACCATGAATCCATAGGTGCATACTCAGAGGTGAGTTATACCAATCGCGCAGGGGTCCTGAGCTAGAATAGCTCCCCCTAAGACCAAGAAGGTCTATTCAAGTAGAAGTAGAGGGTGCGTCCACTATGGATGCATCAACTACTTTGTCAACATCATTGTCCTTCTTTACTTCAACCCAAATTTTTCTTGAATCTTCTTTTGCCGTAAAAAACTTGACTTCTCCTTCTTCTTCAAATAGTGATCTCTTAGGATCCTCTTTCTTTTGAGTTTTGGATCTACAAAACCTTGAGATGTGTCCAGCCTTTCCACATGTGTGACAAATGATAGGAGGTCTGATGCTTTTGTTCATCATGTTGCACTACTTTGCTATGTTTCCATTGTAGTTACATATCTGACATGTGGTGTTCTGCAAATTTGTTTGAGGTTGATTTCTCTAATTGTTTTGATTCATTCTTCTTTGATTCTATTGTGACTGATTTCTTTGATTTGTTCTGCAATGTATAGCCCTGTGACCAAATTTTTTACAGGAGAAATAATAACCATTGAAAGGTCTTACCTCTTTGAAATATCTTTCCAAATGACCATGTTTGTTACATGCATAACAAGTTCGATTAACTTTCTTGAGATCTATCTTAATCTCAGTAACAATTTCAACTTTCTTTGCCTCAAAAGGTTCTTCATGATCTTTCTTTCTTTCTTTCTTTCTTGCAATGAGTTGAATTCAGTTTGTGTTACATTGAATCCAAGACCAGTAGTGTCACCTTTTTCTTTTGTGCATTAAGCTGAGATTGAAGTGAATCAAAACTTGTGTGGATTTTATCAATCTTATCCTTTGCTTATGTTAATTTATCTTCCAACTTCTTCTTTATGTTTTCCAATTCCAGGACTCTCATGTTTGCTTTCAAGATTTCATCATCTAGTTGTTTGCTTTCTTTGATCTTTTATTCAATAGCAATTTGGCTGTCTGTGAGCTGTTCATCCAGATTTTCAACTTTATCTTTCAGAGACATATTATCTTCATTGAGCTTTTTGATCATTTTCCCTAAATCACTTGTAGAACAATCTTTCAAATATTTTCTTTGTTTCTTGATAAGCATTTGTGAGCCATCAACTTTCAGTCTAAGTTCTTCATTTTATTTTTTAGATCTATCAAGATCTTCAAGATTTTCTTCAAGATTCCTTTTCAAATGTTTTTCTTCTGCTGAGTCCATGATCTCCTCAAGTGGTTAAACTTATTTTCTAAGGACCAGAACTCTGATACCAATTGTTGGAAACACTGAGAGGGGGGGGGGGGGGGAATCAGTGTTNGAGGGGGGGGGGGGGGGTGAATCAGTGTTTGTCTATTAATTACTTTTCAGCAACTTAAACATAAATCAAACATACCTAGAATGAAGCTTAACATAAGAACTCATAACATATGATATGATTACGGGGAAACCTTGATTAGAGCAAAACCCCAGTGGGAATTAGTACCCACAAATATTATACTAGGTATAATGAACCTGTTAAAGTTCCTTTGCCCTATTAGAAGCAGTCTTTACAATATGAGTACAATGACCTGGTTAAAGGTTTGACCCTATTAGGAGTCTTTTACAAAACCTTGTTAAAGGTATATGGCTCACTTCCTAGGCACACTACCCAATACAATGAAGGCTACAACCTTTTGAAAGTTGATATATACTATATCAAAAGTGAACTGCTGTGATGAAACTATTGTCTGATTAGTTTCATGTATGCATGAATTCTCTTACTCTCTTAAAGAGATATATCACATACTAACTTCATTATACTACTCTTTTGTATCTTCCTCTTACATAATAATTGATGCTTGTAACATATCTTTACATTACATACTTATATGTTCATATCCGAATAGGTGTGACCCAAAATAAAACTCTAGTCAGCCCTAAAACAAAATACACAACACTTCCGAACAATTCAGCTCAAGTGTGTTTACTACAATGCTAATTACATTATTACAAACATATAACCAAAGGTGCTTAGCCATTACATTACAAAATAATTCATGCTGATCAAAACACTAGTCGGCTTCTATGCTCTGTCTTCTGGACTATTGGTCTACTGATTTGCCTGTAACTTTGTCATATTGTTGTTCTATACTATGCATGTCTAGATGTAGCATGTAAACATGTCATACAACATATATCTGAATGTGCATATGTTGACTTGATCTCTTGCACGTCCGCTAATGTGTTGATCGCTGAGTATCTCTGTCTGCTCTATTTTCCATACTTAGTCATTTTGTCTTTCATGATAGAAACTAAACATGACTTTGTTGCCATGATGACAACACAAAATGATTCATACATCCTCAGGAATTCAAATTTCCAACAATCTCCCTTTTTCTAAATCCAACCTTACCTCTGATTTTTTAGTCACGTCCTCTTCTTGCACATAAGTAATATTATTCTCACATTGTGAAGATGTTGGTTTATTTGACACCTATAGGTAGGGTGACTTAATTGGCCATAGTTATAACACTTCATTGAAGAAAAATGTGAGCTTCTTCCAAATCCACCTGATCTACCACTTCCACCACTATGAAAGCCTCTACCCCTTTTATATCCTCCCTTATTACCAGAATCATGTTTTTATTCCATAGCCCTAGTGTCTCCTTGGCTTCTGGTGTCATTGTTCCTTCCACTAACACCACCTATATGTCCTCCTCTAGAGTCTCTACCTCTTCCCCTTCCCCTAGAGTAAGAATCGTGTTTCTTCCTATTTTTTTCTTCCACCTTAAGGGCCATTTGAAAACACCCATGGATAGAAGTTAAAGTAAAGATGCTCAACTCTTCTTATATGTTCCACTTGAGGCCATTGAGATACCTATCAGCTTTAATACTTTCCACCTCTTGTACTCTTGACCTAAGGCATATTTTTTGGAACTCTTCGGTATATGATGCCACATCTAGATCCTTTTGTCTGAGATTATTTCTCCTTTTGTGTAATTAGATATCATAATCAAATAGTTCTCTTTCACCTTAGCCACCATAGCTTTCCAAGTTTCTATTGGCTTCTTTTGTTCCCTTTCCCTTTCTTCTTCAAAGAACTTCCACCAAGTTAATGATTGTCCTCTTATCCTTGATTTAGCTATCTTCACCTTTTGTGCCTCTGTGATACCATCACATTCAAAATGGTTTTCCATAACCTCAATCCATTCCATCACTAACTCTAAATCAATATTTCCAGAGAACACTAGAATGCCTTCTAGTGCCTTGCCACTTAATGCCTTGAAGGCCTTGAGGAATGATTCCTTAGGTAATGGAGGGTTAGGTTCTAGTTCTACCTCCTATTCAACTTAACTCTTTCCCTTGTATTCATCCCATCCTATCTGTTCTTTCCTCTTGCATGCAACTTTTGCAACTTCTGCTAACTTTATCTTCATCTCCTCCATAGTTTCTTCTAGAAGTCTACTCTTGACTTGTTTCTCTGATAAGTCCCTTAGCAATTCTGCATTGGTCACCATGATACTTTCTCCAATGGATTCACTTCTCTCTTTCAGACACTATCCACTTCCCAAGCCTTTCAATGGCTCTGATACCAGTTTGATGGGGAAATCTAACCACAAGAGAACTCTTCCTCTAACTAAGACCCATCTTTGATCTTCCTAGGGTATCTTCCTCTACCCTATCTAGAGGAAAACTCTATGATCACTTGCTTCCCTTATAAATCACCACCAATTTCAAAACACTCTCATTTCCTTCTCAATCCTACAATGCACCTTTAGGCTCTATTGAACCAATCTTCTCCCAATCTACTCTTGGAAATAAGAATGGGATTCCTAACCATTCCTAGGTCACTTTCAACTAATTATAATCCACTTGGATGGATTCTTTAGAAGGTTTCTATTCAAGTTCATACTTTTCTAGATTCTATACCTTGTATACTTTTTGGCCTAATTAGCCCTCCTAAACACTAAAATCTTGGATTTCTTACATATTATCCTTAAAAACTCTCTTAACCAACTATGGATTCTTCATAGGTCCAACCTAGGCTCTAGGATTTTTTAGGTTTTAGACCCCCACCCTATCCGTACATAGGACTTTTACCAAACCCCTATTTTTAAGGGTCTGGGAGCATGTTCATGAGTTTGAGTTCTTTGATTGAAAAAATTTATCCAATCAACTCCAATATCCTTCTCCTTGCATACATTTATCAAGGATACAAACGTCTACATGCTCCCACCATTGATTGGTTCAGTCCTATAAAATTAACAAGTTTTCTTTATACTATTTTTCTCAAGCCACTAACCAGAATGCCTTTGCACTCGCCTAGGGAATGATGGAAAAAAATAGTTCCCCTACATAAAATGACTCCAAAGACCATATCTACACTATATAAAAATTCCTCTTCTTGATTCCAATTGCCCATTTTTTTTCAACCATGGGAACTCAAGTCGGGTTCATTTTTACATGACTGGCTCATAACTAGACATGGAACTAGAGAAATAGAAAGAATTTACAAAATCATAACAAGTAACACTAAAAAACCAAACCAATGCTACACAAAGTCATTACATGACACCAAGTAAATTTTTGATGCATTATTTCAATCCATTCAATCTATTAAATAGATGGATGAAGGCTTTGTTACAAAACTTAGTTAATTCTTGCCTTTTCCAATCACAGTCCATACACTAACTATTCCAACCCTTAGATTAGGGTTTTTTTTTACCTTATATAGGTTATCCCTTCATCTTCAGACACTAAGTTTATATTTGGGCACCATTAAAGTCCTTTCCTAGTTTTTGTGAAATGTTGTCATGACAACTTTGCAAAGTTGCAAAGTTTTCATGAGCAACTTTTACAACTTTTGGCATTTTGACATTCCACTACTTCCAATGGTTCCATTTGACTCTAAACCATTACGTAAGACCTTTAAAAACTTAAAAACATCAAAACCACAAGTTCCACTCCATTTTTTATTTTTATTTTGGTCAACCTTTGACCTTTTTGTTGACTTTCTAGGACTTAAACCCCTAGAGCCTAATTGATTACACAAAACACTAGACTCTAAACACTCTTACCTCTAGACACACATGAAAACAACCTTGGGAATTTATATTTAGTTCTTATTACCTTGGTGGTTGGCTAAACCAACCTACAATCCAAAATTCTTTGAAGATCTTCATAAGACCTTAAGGTGCTCCTGCACCACCTACTCAATGCTGGGATTATTCAACTATCTTGGCCAATGAATGGGAGTGATCAGTTATGTGATGAAATATAAATTCTTGAATGTTTGAAGATGTTAAGTTCATCACCAAAATGCAGAAAGATAATTCAAGACATTAAATCAATTAATAGATGGTATTGTCATTGATGTCAACTTGATATAATCTGATTGGTTATATACATAGTGTCAAAGACTTTAGAGAAACCTGAGAGAAAAGTGACTTTGATGCTTGAGAAATAAACCCGACAACCATTACCATAGAGAATAATGATAAGCATTACCGATGAGAAGAACTTCATAGAGATTCCCGACGGACAGGAAACCTCGACAGATAGAAATCCCCAACGGATAGACAACCCTGATGGAGAGACAACCCTAACAGGGATGCCCAAGGACAACTGAAGTGTAGGCCAAAGTTATCAAAGATTTAAAATACCAAAATTAACTGAAGTTTAGAATAAAAAAAAATACTTAGCTTGTAAGAGCTAAAGATAGAGTTAACTTGTTGTTAACATTGTTTTCATTGACAAGTTAAACCAGAGATAAGTTAAAGATTTAAATTTGTTTTATCCAGTTGTCAAGGAGAAATCTACGGGATAAAACAGAAGTAAATATTTAAAGCAAGATTGGAAAAGATTGCAGATCATGCCAAGAATAAGAAAATAAAGAAGTCAAAAATGGTGATATCATGTCTATAAAGAGATGTAATCTAATTCATTATGAATTAGGGGAGTGAATAGAGAAAAGGGATGCTAGAGAGAAGCTGATGAAGAAAAACTTCATACAATCCTGATCAATCAAGGTGAGGAAAGAGCTAAACATTTTTGCAAAAAGTGAGCAATAGAGAAGCACAACATCATTGATAAGAAAGAAGTGTAGAAAAGGTATTGAAAAGATACATTCATCAGAAAGGTATTATGAGCTTACAATAGATCTGAAAATCTACAAGTCTAAGTTGTATGTGTGAACAAATCATTTATTGTTTCAGTTTAACCATTGGATCAGAAAGTCTCTTAACTAAGAAAGACTTAAAAATCATTTCTATATTGAGATACATCCCAAGGAGTATCAAAAAGTTTGATAATGAAGATATCATGATATGCCAGATACCATTTGACAAACTACATTGGGTTTGGTCATAGAAGGTAGCATAGAGATGCTTGATATCAAGTGAAAAACTATTCTATTTAAATCCTCTAATAAGGTCATACCTAACAGTGTGTTTGTAACCTTTAATAGGGTTGGCTCTTCACCGAGCTCACTTCAGAAGAGTGAAAATTTTGGGTTATTGGTCCCAGGTGGTTTTTTCCTTAAGAGGGTTTCCATGTTAAAAATTCATGTGTCAATGTGTTTATGATTCATTACTTTAGTGTTTTACATTACACAACTAATCTAGATTTATCGGTATACACTAAGAAATTTACTATTTTTTAGTAAATGAAAGACTACTAATGGGTAAACATTAAGAATACGGTTTAATAGTGAACTCCGAGCTATAGTTATTTGTTAAGATTGTTTGAAGGCATTCATCTTAGAGGCCTAATATTTTGGGTTTATTTATTGGAATATTTTTAAGGCCACTGATTCACCCCCCCNTCCCCCCCCCCCCCCCCCCCCCATTTTAGTTATACTAACAATTGGTATCAAGCTTTGTGTTCTTAGAAAGGGAGTTTAACAACTCAAGAAAAAGATCACAAGATGAACAAATAAGATGTGCCCAAGTTGAATAAAGATAACTTTACATCATGGCAAAGTAGAATAAGATTCCACCTATCAGGTATTGGTAATGATGTTACCCACCACCTTGATACTGAATATGTGTTTCCTATAGAACCTCACACTCTTGAGAAATTGAGAGAAAAACATGAGCATAACTGCATGATGATAGAAATTTCTTCCTCATTCTCCAATGTTGAGTTTGAAGATGTCAAAACCTACACCTCTGCAAAGAAAATGTGGAATAAATTAAAGCTAGTACATGGAGGATACGTTAATGTACTAAGAGCCAAGGTAGAAAGCCTAAGAGGGAGGTTTGATGACCTAAGGATGAAAGAAGGAGAAAATAACACTAAGTATAGCTGCAAAATCAAAGAATTAGTCAATGTTATCTGAGGAGCTGGAGGTGTATTTGAAGAAGAGATAGTGGTAAGTAAAATACTAAGAACCTTACTGCCTGTATCTGTTATTAGAGTATCTACTATACAAGAAATGAGAGTAGTTCCAAACAATAATGTTACTCTAAATATTCTAATTGGTAGACTGATTTCATTTGAGATGAATAACTTTGATAATAGTGTCTTACCATCTATAGAGTCTGCATTCAAATATTGCTTGAAAATAAGTAAGTCAAGTCATAAACACACTATGAGGAATGATAGTGAAATTGATAATGAGGATTATGGACTTGATGAAATTGAGCCACTAATGGCAAGAAGATTTCAGAGAGACAAAGGTAGATACAAAGGTAAATTACCGCTTGTATGTTTTAATTTTAAAGAGGTTGGACACTTTGCTCCAAGATGTCCTAATAGAAGAAAAGATGACATAAGTAATAAAAAAACATATGAAAAGAAGTTTGACCAAGGTGATAACAAAGATTACCGAAGCAACCAAAAATATGACTGAAGAGATACCTGAGACTACAAGGACAAAGGAAAGAAATCTTGTTACCTAGCTGAGAACAGAGTTGATGATACTGAAACCGGATCTGAAAAAGACATTGAGATGGTATTTGTAACCATGAAGGATAATTCAGACAAAGAAGAAGAAAGGAATTTAGAGACTAAACTCATATCTAAGGTTATTAAGAATGATGTCTGGATTATAGATAGTGGCTGCACTCACCACATGACTGGTGATGAACAAAAGTTTGAAATTTTTGAATACTATAATGGTGGATCAGTAAAAAGGAGAAATGACAAACCTTGTCCAGTTGAAGGTAAAGGAACCATAATGTTGAATAACCTAATCAAATGTGAAAATGATTTCAGGGTGTGTGCAAGATCATGAGGGGCCAAACTATGCCCTTAAGTGGCAATGAAAAAATAGTAAATCAAGGTTAGTCAATTTGACATGAAAATTTCAACTAGCTATCAACCTTATATCAAAAAATTTTAAGATTAGAATCTGTAGAAAATTGAATTTAGTTTCTAAAATACTAGGCCGTTTTTGAAAAAAAGTTATTATCATTGGAGAAAATTATATATTTCAATGCAACAGTACAAAAATTTCTGGAAAAAATAAGAAGTAGGTGTATGTCTGACCACCTTAATCATAATCAAATGATAATATTTTGTTATAATATTTTATATATAAGTAGTAGACTCATGCTTGGATGTGACGCATATTTTTTTTGTAATTTTATTCCAAAAAAAAATTAATTATGAATTTTCTGCTACAAAGTTTTTAGAATAAAAAAAATCCCGTGTCTGACCACCTTAACTTATTGAAAACATTAAAAAATTCTAAAAAACAAATTTCCCTTATAGTAGGTGAAGCATAGAATGTGACGGATTTTTGGATTTCAAAAATGTTATATTGTCTGAAAGTTATAGACATTTTTCAATCAGTATATAAATCAACACTTTAGAGGTAACTCAATTAGAAAATAACTAATTACTTATCGAATTCAAAATTTGACAACAATTATATCGATAGAAAGATGATAATCTCCTTAAGATACCCTTTTCATTTCATCAAATTTAGGTAAAAAAAAGTCGTCAAGTACATGGTCAAAGTCTGGAACTCAGAGAAACAAGGGAAAAACATGTTTTGTGACATTTGTATAGTTGATCATGTAGGTTTGGTGCACAAAGCAATACCCAGCCTAATCGGGTACCCGATATTTTTGGGTACTTGAAAATGTCAGCAGAATTTTTATTTTTAAATTTTCCCTCCCTTTCTCTCTCTTAATTTTTTTCCAACCCCTTTCTCCCTCCCATTTATCCATCCTTCATATGATATATTATATATCAAAAAATATATATTAGATTATATATTATATATGTTAAATATTATATAATATCTATGATATATTAAATATTATATAATATCTATTATATATTAAATATTATATAATATAAATTTTACATTGAATATTATATAATATATATTAATATTAGGGTATGTCTAGGATCATGGTATGCCAAAAAAGTGGTGATGTGCAAAAGAAGTCCTGATTGGTAGACTGATTGAAAAATAGCTATAACTTTCAAATGGTATATCATTTTTTAAATCTGAAACATGTGTCACATTCTATGCTTCGCCTACTACAATAAAAAAACAAAAAAAATTCAATTTGATGAAGTTTAGACTTGTATGCACCCTAAAATGGTTGCCTATACTTTGGGCCCCATTTTATCATTTTATCATTTTATCAAATTTCTGAATCAATGCTTTGGAATATTTTCAATTCAAATCAATTTCCTTGATCAAATTTTAATTAATTCAATTATTCAATTATTTCAATATTTCCTAAGGTTTTATCATTTCTATTTAATTAAAAGATTTAATCTCCCTTTTAATTAAATAAAATTCCTCTTATTTAATTAAATTCAATTTCCCCCATTTAATTAAATAAAATTATTCTAATTTATTTAGTTGAAAGAAAACCCCTCTTTTAATTAAATAAATCAAAATCCCCACTTAAAGCACTTTATTTGTTGAAAAAGGAAATGAATTAAATTAAAAATTAAATAAAAATCTCTTTTTCTTCACATCTTTCTAAGTGGTGGGTTTTTGCCTCTTAATCATAGCCTTTGATTTTTGCCTCTTAATCTCAATCGTTCACTTTCCTTTAAAAGGAGACCTCTCATTCTCATTTTCATATTAGGTTTTCATAATATTGTCATGCTGCAGGTTTGGAGAGCAATTTTGGAGGAGAATTTGAGCACTCAAGCTCTCTTCTTATTTTCTTTATTCTTGCAGTCATGGCTCCTCATATAGATTAGAATCATGTTTATTTCCATAGATTAGATTTGCATTCATATTTCCTTTCATAGACTAATATGCATTGTTATCATTTAGATTAGATTTCATTTT
>MU226213.1:1261308-1273117 GCA_018584345.1 Thuja plicata
TGAGGGCCTTCATTTTACATTTTTACACATCCATGACTAGAGAGCTATGGATCGATATTTGAGGCCTCATTCTTGAGAAACCTTGAATGGAATGATTCATAGAAGTGTGACAACATTTATGCACACAAGACTAAGTTAAGGTGGTGAGACACGAGAGTTTTTATATTCTGGAAAAGTTTTAGAAGAAAAATCATAATTAATTATTTACTAAGAAAAAAATTAGAAAAAAATGTGTCACATCTGGACATTAATCTACTACTTATATCTAGAATACAGTAAAAAATATTATCATTTGATTGTGTTTAAGGTGGTCAGACATACGCCTACTTCTTATCTATTTAGTTCTGATTGATAGACTGATTGAAATATAGCTATAACTTTCAAACGGTATAACATTGTTGAAATCCAAAACATGAGTCACATTCTCTGATTTTCCTACTACAATTAAAAACTAAAAAAAATTCAATTGGATGAATTTTAGACTAATTTAAGGTGCTCAGACATGAGATTTTTTATATTCTCAAAAATATGTAGTAGAAACATCATAGTTAATTATTTTCTTGGAAAAAATTACAAAAAAATATGCGTCACATCCGAACATGATTCAACTACTTGTATCTAGAATCTTGTAAAAAAATTATCGTTTGATTGTGTTTAACGTGGTCAGACATACACCTTCTTCTTATCTTTTTCCTGAAATTTTCATTCTACTGCATTGAAATTTGAAATTTCACCATATAGAATATTTTTTTTTGAAGAAGGGATAGTAGCTTAGAAACTAGATTCAATTTACTATAGATTCTCTTCTAACACATTTTTCATATAATATTTATAACTTGTCCAAATTTTTACGTCAACTATCCTAACCCTGATTTTCTAAATTTTCATTGCCACTTAAGACCTAGTTTGACATACCATGATCGTGCACATACCCATTAAATGTTACATTATATATCATATATTATATATTATTTAATATGTAATATATATTTTATATTATAATACATGTATGTATATGTATGATAAGATATAACATATATACTAAAAAATATATATTCAATATGATATGTATTATATATTATATATAAAATATTGTTCTATATATAATATATATTATATAGGACATTAATATATATGTTAATTACACCAATATAAGGCATCCAAAAAGTTTCCAAACTGGTCATAGAGGGTTCTTAGGGGTCCTAACACTTGAGAAAGTGTACTAGAACTCCTTAGGTCCCCTTGTAACCCTCGACAGCACATTCGAACACTCAAGTGTGTCCCAAGCGGTCGTACGACCCCTTGGGATACAGTTTAGTGTTGAAATGTGTCGAAAGGGGTCATCAGGACTTCATAGGTGTCCTAACACATAAGAAGGTGTACTAGGACCCCTTAGGTCCCTCTGTGATCCCTGAGGACACAATTGAGTATTTGAATATTTTCTCAAAGGTCATAGAGGGACCTAAGGGGTCCTAGTACACCTTATCATGTGTTAGGACCCCTAGGAAGTACCCATGACCCCTTTAAACACATTAGATCACTCAAGTGTGTCCAAAGAGGTCGTATGTCCCCTTGGGACACACTTCAATATTCCAATATGTCAGAAGTGGTCATGGGGACTTCCTAGGGGTATTAGTACATGTTATTACATGTTAGGATCCCTAGGAAGTCCCTATGACCCCTTTTGACACATTGGAATAGAATTTGCATTTAGTCCATGGTAATGAGTAATGTTAGTTGTCATGTGATTACTAGCAAATTTGAAACTTGTTTTTGGCATAGAATTTTTATTTATGTGTGTAAACATAGAGATAATGAATTGGGGCCAGAAATTTTATTTTTCATGTAGGGGAAATGTTTCAGAGAAACCCATATATTACCTCCTGCCATGGAACTCTTACAAAATAATGGTGCAGATGGAGAGCTTTGTATTCCTATAAATAGAGAACTACAGAGTCATATGAGAATGTATACAATTATTTACACACCCAATTCAGTTTTATAAGAGAAGATTTACTTGAAGCTTATAGGGAGTGTGTGAAGCAAATTAGAGGGAGTTATAATAAAAATAGGATTTTTTTTAGCAGAAAGGGTCCTTTGATTTCTAGGTTTATAACTTTGTTGAATATGTGGGGATGAGAGGAGGTAAAGATGGTGTGGAATTTGGTCTTTCATTCAATATTTTGTTTGTAGAGCAATAATTAGTTTACCTAGAAGCCAAAACATCTCAGCTTGAATGTAATTTTTATTTGAAACAACTATTCAAATGTGATTATGTTGATGATAGTCAAGAGGTGGCCATTAATCATGGGCTCACAAAAAAATTGACCATTATTCAAGGCCCTCCTGGCATTGGAAAAACATTTACTGGGTTTCAAATTGTAAAGGATTTTCTTCATAAGATTTCAAATTCCTCTGGTCCCATTCTCATACTAGTGTGCTTTACTAACAGAGCTCTGGATTAATTTTTGGAGGGAATATATGAATACAAGAAAAGTCTAGCAAGGTTAGGATCTAGAACTTAGAGCTCAACTATTAGCAAATGTACTCTTGACTAGGGAAAAGAGAGAAATATCATATTGTTTTCTGTGGTAAGAAACATTGAATTCCTAATTTGAATGTAAAAACATTAAAAAAATATAGGATTTCTTAACATTCCAAATAGAATTTGTGTTGCCATTTCTAGGGCTAGAATTGGTCTGTATATCTTTTGAAATGCCAAGCTAGTCTTAGAAAATTCTCCAGTGTGGAGTGATATCATAAAGCATTTTACAAATAATGGGTATGTTGGTAATAGAATACCACTATACTATCCTAAACATCTAGATGATGTTGGACATGTTGTTACCAAATCTCATTATTTAAGGAGGTATGGTGATGGAAGCATGAGCTTTTATACCAGGAAATGCAAAGAAAAATTAATTTGTGGTCATCTTTGTCCCAAGAAATGTCATCATGGAGGACATGTGACAATTGGATTTGCAAGGCTCGATGTATGAAGAAGTTTGAATTTTGTGGACATGTCTGTAGGAAGGTCTGTCATGTAACTTTCTATGACCCCTTTCAACATATTGGAATAATTAAGTGTGTCTTATGGGGTTTTAGGACTCCTTAGGACACACTTGAGTGTTCTAATGTGTCGAAAGGGGTCATGGGGACTTCCTAGGGGTCCTAGTATGCCTTATCACGCGTTAGGACCCCTAGGAAGTCCCCATGACCCCTTTTGACACATTTCAACACTCAAGTGTGTCTCAAGAGGCCGTAGGACCCCTTAGGACACACTTGAGTGTTCTAATGTGTTGAAAGGGGTCATGGAGACTTCCTAGGGGTCCTAGTATGCTTTATCATGCATAAGGAACCCTAGGAAGTCCCCATGACCCCTTTGGACACATTGGAACAATCAAGTGTGTCCCAAGGGGTCCTACAACCTCTTAGGACACACTTGAGTGTTCCAATGAGTCAAAAGGGGTCACAAGAACTTCTTAGGGGTTCTAATGCGTGATAAGATGTACCTTCAAATATTTTATTAATGTCTTGTTCTATTTTACTCACTTGAAACACCTATGTACTAGGAGGGTATTAAATTGTAATAACTATGTACGAAAGGTTGGAAGATTGCAGAAAAAGTCGTGGATGGCCATTGAAAGAAGCCACGAAAACCAATCAGACATTTAAAAAAATTCATGGGCGGCCATTGAAACAAGCTATTTTCTGGGGGGAAGAGCACAAAACATTCACTAATTTTCAATGGCCCAAAGTGAAGGGAGAAACTCTACTTCCAGATGTATTTCAGGTTTCCCATCTATATAGTTTGGTGAAGAAGGGTGTGCATTTTCTAATTCCTACTGCTATGTTTCACTCACTTGAAACACCTATGTAATAGGAGGGTATTAAATTGTAATAACCATGTACAAAAGGTTGGAAGATTTCAGAGAAAATCATGGATGGCCATTAAATGAAGCAAAGGAAACCAATCGGTCATTTAAAAAAATTCATGGTTGGCCATTGAAATCAGCTATTTTGCTGGAGAGAAGAGCAGAAAAATTTCTCTAATTTGCAATGGCCCAAAGCGAAGGGAGCAACTCTACTTAATGTTGTATTTTAGGTTTCCCATCTATAAAGTTTGCTGAAGAAGGGTGTGCATTTTCTGATTCCTACTGCTCCAATTGTTACCAATTTGTGCCTCCAAAATACTATGAAGATTACCATACATGTCTTTTATATGAACTTCGCGGGGTGAAGGAAGAAAATGAAATACTTAGGGCAGAGGGTGAGAAACAATTTGGAATTACTGAAAATCTATGAGAAGAGATGAGATTATTGCGAGAACGGGGGGAAAATCGACTTGGTCAAATTATCCAAGCCCTGAGACAAAAAATTTCATCATTGCATGTAGAGAGAGAGAGAAGCAATTGGGAACAATTCAAATAATTCAAAAAGAGATTGACATCTTGCGTGCAAAGGAAGTGAAACAAAGTGATAGTGCAGAAGAGGAGATTGGGTTTCTTCAGAAATTGGCTAATCTAGATGTCACACTCTGTGCTTTTGATGGTTCAACAATTCAAGCGCATTCTCTCATTCCCATGAGTGCTCTTTTCAAGTTTCCCTAGTTTTAACATTCCAAGGCGTCCTAACACGTGATAAGGCCTACTAGGACCCATAGCAAGTCCCCAGGACTCGTTTCACATTGTAATGTTCAATTATGTCCCAAGGGGTCGTAGGACCCCTTGGGACACACTGGGTGTTCTAATGTGTCGAAGGGGACATGAGGACTTCCTAGGGGTCCAAACATGTGATAAGGAATACTTGGACCCCTAGGAAGTCCCCATGACCACTTTCAACACATTGGAATGTTAAAGTGTGTCCCAACGGGTCCTACGACCCCTTAGCACACACTTGAGTGTTCTAATGTGTCGAAAGGAGTCATGGGGACTTCCTAGGAGTCCTAACACATGATAAGGCCTACTAGGAACCCTCCAAAGTATTCATGACCCCTTTTGACATATTGGAATTCCCAAGTGTGTCCCAAGGGGTCGTAGGACCCATTGTTACACACTTGAGTGTTCTAATATGTTGAATGAGGTCATGGCGACTTCCTAGGGGTCCTAACATGTGATACAACATACTAGGACCCCTAAGAAGTCCCCATGACCCCTTTCAATACATTGCAATGATCAAGTGCATCCCAAGGGGTCATAGGACCCCTTGGGACACACTTGAGTGTTATAATATTTCAAAAAGGGTCATGGAGACTTCTTAGGGGTGCTAACATGTGATAAGGCATACTAGGACCCCTAGGAATTCCCCATGACATGTTTCAACACATTTGAATGCTCAAGTGTGTCCCAAGAGTTCCTATGACCCCTTAGGACACACTTGAGAGTTATAATTCATGAAAAAGGGTTATGGGGACTTCCTAGGGGTCATGTTAAGCCTTATCACATGTTAGGACCCCTAGGAAGTCCCCATGACCCCTTTTCACACATTAGAACACTCAAGTGTATCTTAAGGGGTCGGAGGACCCCATGGGAGACACTTGAGCATTCCATTGTGTTGAAAGGGGTCACGGGGACTTCCTAGGGGTCTTGGTACACCTTGTCATGTGTTAGCACCCCTAGGAAGTCCCCATCACCCATTTCAACACATTAGAACACTCAAGTGTGTCCTAAGGGGTTGTAGGACCCCTTGGGACACACTTGAGCATTCCAATGTGGTTAAAGGGGTCATCATGACTTTCTAAGGATCCTAGTATGCCTTATCACATGTTAGGACTACTATGAAGTCTGCATGACCCCTTTTGACATATTAGAACACTTAAGTGTGTCCTAAGGGGTCGTAGAACCCTTCAGACACACTTGAGCATTCCAATGTGTCAAAAGGGGTCATGGCAACTTCCTAAAAGTCCTAGTATTCCTTATCACACGTTAGGACCCCTGCGAAGACCCTATGACCCCATTCAACATGTTAGAACACATAAGAGTGTCCCAAGGCATCCTACGACCCCTTGGGACACACTTGAGCATTCTAATGTGTTGAAAGGGGTCATGGGGACTTCCTAGGGGTTCTAGTAGGTCTTGTCATCCATCAGGACCCCTAGTAAGTCCCATTGACCCCATTTGATACATTAGAACACTCAAGTGTGTCCTAAGGGGTTTTAGGACTCCTTGGGACACACTTCAACATTCCAATGTCTTGAAAGGGGTCATGGGGACTTTCTAGAGGTCCTAGTATGCCTCAGCACACATTATGACCCCTAGGAAGCCCCATGACCCCTTTCGACATATTAGAACTCTCAAGTGTGTCCCAAGGGGTCCTATGACCCCCTAGGACACTAGAGAATTACAATATGTTGAAAGGGGTCATGGAGACTTCTTAGGGATCATAGTAGGCCTTATCACATGTTAGGACCCCTAGGAAGTCCCCATGACCGCTTTCAATGCATTAGAATACTCAAGTGTGTCTCAAGGGGTCCTACAACCCCTTGGGACACACTTCAGCATTCCAATGTGTTAAAAGGGGTCATGGGGACTTCCTATGGATCCTATTAGGCCTTATCACCTTTTAGGACCCCTAGGAAGTCCCCATGACCCCTTTAGACACATTAGAACACTCAAGTGTGTCTTAAGGAGTTGTAGGACCCATTGGGACACAATTGAGCATTATAATGTATAGAAATAGGTCATGGGGACTTCCTAGCGGTCCCATTATGCTTTATCATATGTTAAGACCCCTAAGAAGTCCCCACGACCCCTTTTGACACATTAGAACACTGAATGTATCCCAACGGGTCCTACAACCTCTTGGGACACACTTGAGCATTCCAATATGCTAAAAAGGGTCATGGGGACTTCTTAGGGGTCCTAGTGGGCCTTATCACACATTAGGATCCCTAGAAAGTCTCCATGACCCCTTTGGACATATTAAAACACTCAAGTGTGTTCTAAGGGGTTGTAGGACCCCTTGGGACACACTTGAGAATTCCACTATGTCAAAAGGGGTTATGGGGACTTCCTAGGGGTCCTAATAGGCCTTATCACATGTTAAGACCCCTAGGAAATCCTCATGACCCCTTTCATCACATTAGAACACTCAAGTGTGTCCTAAGGGGTTGTAGGACACCTTGGGACACACTTCAGCATTCTAATATGTCGAAAGGGGTAATGGGGACTTCCTAGGGGTCCTAGTATGCCTTATCACATGTTAGGACTCCTAGGAAGTCCTATGACCCCTTTCAACATATTACAACACTCAAGTGTCTCCTAATGGGTCGTAAGACCCCTTGGGACACATTTCAACTTTTGAATGTGTTGAAAGGGGTCATGGGAACTTCGTAGTGGTCCTAGTATGGCTTATCACACATTAGGACCCCTGAGAAGTCCCCATGACCCCTTTCAACACATTATAGTAGTTAAGGGTGTCTTAAGAGGTTGTAGGACCACTTGGGATACACTTCAGCATTCTAATGTGTTGAAAGGGGTCATGAGAACATCTTAGGGGTCCTACTATGCCTTATCACACATTAGGACCCCTAAGAAGTCCCCATGACCCCTTTTGACACATTATAGTACTCAAGAATATCCTAAGGGGTCATAAGACCATTTGATACACACTTCAACATTCAAAAGTGTTGAAAGGGGTCATGGGGACTTCCTAGGGGTCCTACAATGCCTTATCAAATGTTAGGAGCCCTAGGAAGTCCCAACGACCCCTTTCAACACATTACAACACTTATGTGTGTCCTAACAGGTAATAGGACTCCTTGGGACATACTTGAGCTTTCCAATGTGCCTAAAGGGGTCATGGGGACTTCCTAGGGGTCCTAGTAGGCCTTATCATGCGTTAGGACACCTAGAAATTCCCCATGAGCCCATTCGACACATTAGAACACACAAGAGTGTCCCAAGGGGTCTTATGACCCCTTGGGACACACTTGAGCATTACAATGTGTTGAAAGGGGTCATGGGAACTTCCTGGGGGTTCTAGTAGGCCTTATCATGCGTTAGGACCCCTAGTAAGTCCCCATGACCCCTTTTAATACATTAGAACACTCAAGTGTGTCCTAAGGGGTTGTAGGACTCCTTGGGACACACTTCAACATTCCAATGTGTTAAAAGGGGTCATGGGGACTTCCTAGAGGTCCTAGTATGCCTCATCACAAATTAGGACCCCTAGGAACCCCCATGACCCCTTTCGACATATTAGAACTCTCAAGTGTGTCCCAAGGGGTCCTATTACCCCCTAGGACACTAGAGAATTACAATGTGTTGAAAGGGGTCATAGAGACTTCTTAGGGGTCCTAGTAGGCCTTATCACGCATTAGGAGCCCTAGGAAATCCCCATGACCCATTTTAATGCATTAGAACACTCAAGTGTGTCCTACAACCCCTTGGGACACACTTCAGCATTTCAATGTGTTGAAATGGGTCATGGGGACTTCCTATGGGTCCTATTAGGCCTTATCACCTTTTAGGACCCCTAGGAAGTCCCCATGATCCATTTAGACATATTAGAGCACTCAAGTATGTCCTAAGGGGTTGTAGGACCCATTGGGACACACTTGAGCATTATAATATGTAGAAATAGGTCATGGGGACTTCCTAATAGTCCTAGTATGCTTTATCACATTTTAAGACCCCTAGGAAGTCCCCACGACCCCTTTCGACACATTACAACACTCAATGTATCCCAATGGATCCTATGATCTCTTCGGACACACTTGAGCATTCCAATGTGCTGAAAGGGGTCATGGGGACTTCTTAGGGGTCCTAGCAGGCCTTATGACACATTAGGATCCCTAGGAAGTCTCCATGACCCTTTTCAATACATTAGAACACTCAAGTGTGTTCTAAGGGGTTGCAAGACTCCTTGGGACACACTTGCGAATTTCAATGTGTCAAAAGGGGTCATGGGGACTTCCTAGGGGTCCTAATAGGCCTTATCACATGTTAGGACCCCTAGCAAATCCTCATGACCCCTTTCATCACATTAGAACACTCAAGTGTGTCCTAAGGGGTTGTAGGACCCCTTGGGACATAATTGAGCATTCCAATATGTCCAAAGGGGTAATGGGGACTTCCTATGGGTCCTAGTATACCTTATCACATGTTACGACTCCTAAAAAGTCCCATGACCCCTTTTGACATATTACAACACTCAAGTGTGTCCTAAGGGTTTGTAGGACCCCTTGGGACACACTTCAACTTTTGAATGTGTCGAAAGGGGTCATGGGGACTTCCTAGTGGTCGCAGTATGGCTTATCACACATTAGGACCCCTAAGAAGGCCCCGTGACCCCTTTCAACACATTATAACACTCAAGGGTGTCCTAAGGGGTCGTAGGACCACTTGGGACACACTTCAGCATTCTAATGTGTTGAAAGGGGTCATGAGAACATCTTAGGGGTCCTAGTATGTCTTATCACACATTAGGACCCCTAAGAAGTCCCCATGACCCATTTCAAAACATTAGAATACTCAAGGATATCCTAAGGGGTTGTAGGACCGTTTGATACACACTTCAACATTCCAAAGTGTTGAAAAGGGTCATGGGGACTTCCTAGGGGTCCTACTATGCCTTATCAAATGTTAGGACCCCTAGGAAGTCCCGACAACCCCTTTCAACACATTAGAACACTCAAGTGTGTCTTAAGGGGTCATAGGACTCCTTGGGACACACTCGACCTTTCCAATGTGCCTAAAGGGTTCATGGGGATTTCCTAGGAGTCCTAGTAGGCCTTATCATGCGTTAGGACACCTAGGAATTCCCCATGAGCCCATTCGACACATTAGAACACTCAAGTATGTCCTAAGGGGTTGTAGGACCCCTTAGGAAACACTTAAGCATTCCAATGTGTTGAAAGGGATCATGGGAACTTCTTAGGGTTCCTAATATGCCTAATCACACATTAGGACCCCTAGGAAGTCCCCATGACCCCTTCCGACACATCAGAACACTCAAGGGTGTCCTAAGGGGTCATCGGACCGGTTGGGACACACTTCAATATTCCAATGTGTCAAAAGGGGTCATGGGGACTTCCTACGGGTCCTAGTATTCCATATCACATGTTAGGACCCCTAGAAAGTCCCCATGACCCCTTTCAACATATTAGAACACTCAAGTGTGTCTGACGGGGTCCTACAACTCTTTGGGACACACTTGACCATTCCAATATGTCAAAAGGGGTCATGGGGACTTCCTAGGGATCCTAGTAGGCCTTATCACGCGTTAGGACCCCTAGGAAGTCCCCATGACCCCTTTCAAAATATTAGAACAATCAAGTGTGTCCTAAGGGGTCGTAGGAACCCTTGGTACATAGTTGAGTATTCCAATGTGTTAAAAGGGGTCATGGGGACATCCTAGGGGTCCTAGTAGGCCTTATCATGGGTTAGGACACGTAGGAAGTCCCCATGACCCCTTTCAACACATTTCAACACTCAAGTGTGTCCAAAGGGGTTGTAGGACCCCTTGGGACACACTTGAGCATTCTAATGTGTCGAAAGGGGTCATGGGGACTTCCTAAGGGTTTTAGTAGGCCTTATCATGCGATAGGACCCCTAGTAAGTCCCTATGACCCCTTTTGACACATTATAACACTCAATTGTATCCTAAGGGGTTGTAGGACACCTTTAGAAACACTTAAGCATTTAAGTGTGTCAAAAGGGGTCATGGGGACTTCTTATGGGTCCTAGTATGCCTTATAACATGTTAGGACCCCTAGGAAGTCCCCATAACACCTTTAGACACATTACAACTTTCAAGTGTGTCTTAAGGGGTTCTAGGACCCCTTGAGAAACACTTCAACATTCCAATGTGTCAAAATAGTCATGGGGACTTCCTAGGGGTCCTACTATGCCTTATCACAAGTTAGGACCCCTAGGAAGTCCCCGTGACCCCTTTCTATACAGTAGAACACTCAAGTGTGTCTCAAGGGGTTCTATGACCCCTTAGAACACACTTGAGCATTCTAATGTGATGAAAGGGGTCATCGGGACTTCCTAGGGCTCCTAGTATGCCTAATCACACATTAGGACCCCTAGGAAGTCCCGATGACCCCTTTCGACACATTACAACACTCAAGTGTGTTCTAAGGGGTTGTAGGACCCTTAAGGACATACGTGAGATTTCCAATGTGTCAAAAGGGGTCACAGGGACTTCTTAGGGGTCCTAGCATGCCTTATCACATGTTAGGAACCCTAGGAAATCCCTATGATCCCTTTCAACACATTAGAACACTTAAGTGTGTCCTAAGGGGTCCTACGACCCCTTGGGAAACATTTGAGCATTCCAATATGTCGAAAGGAATTATGGGGACTTCATAGAAATCCTAACATGTGATAAGGCATACTAGGACCCCTAGGAAGTCACCATTACCCCTTTAGACACTTTGGAAAGATCAAGTGTGTCTCAAGGGGTCCTATGACCCCTTAGGACACCATTGAGTGTTCTAATGTGTCAAAATGGGTCATGTTGACTTTCTAGGAGTCCTAACATGTGATAAGACATACTAGGACCCCTAGGAATTCCCCATGACCCCTTTCAACACATTTGAATGCTCAAGTGTGTCCAAAGGGGTCATATGAACCCTTAGGACACACTTGATCGTTCTAATATTTAAAAGAGGTCATGGGGACCTCCTAGGGGTCCTAAAGTGTGATAAGGCATACTAGGACCCCTAAGAGGTCCCCATGACCCCTCTCAAAACATTGGAATTTGTAAGTGTGTTCCAAGGGGTTCTACTACCCCTTAGGACACACTTGAGTGTTCTAATGTGTCGAAAGGGGTCATGGAGACTTCCTATGGTTCCTAACAC
>MU226213.1:1275006-1285362 GCA_018584345.1 Thuja plicata
ATTCCAATGTGTCAAAATGGGTCATGTTGACTTCCTAGGGGTCCTAGTATGCCTTATCACAAGTTAGAACCCTTAGGAAATTGTTATGAGACTTTAGACACATTAGAACACTCAAGTGTATCCCAAGGGGTCCTACAACCCTTTGGGACACATTTGAGCTTCCTAATGTGTCTAAAGGGGTCATGGGGACTTCCTAGGGGTCTTAGTAGGCCTTATCACGTGTTAGGACCCTTAGGAAATCTCCATGACCCCTTTCGACACATCAGAACACTCAAGTATGTCCTAACAGGTTGTAGGACCCCTTCGCACACACTTCAACATTCCAATGTGTCAAATAGGGTCATGGGGACTTCCTAGGGGTCCTAGTACACCTTATTACATGTTAGGACCCCTAGGAAATCCCCATAACCCCTTTCGACACATTTGAACACTTAAGTGTGTCCGAAGGGGTCCTACGACCCTTGGGACATACTTGAGCATTTTAATGTGTTGAAAGGGGTTATGGAGACTTCCTAGGGGTCCTAACATGTGATAAGGTGTACTAGGACCCCTAGGAAGTCCCCATGACCCCTTTCGACATACATTTTAAATATTATGATCTATAAAATTTATATATTAATATATATAAGATATTATAATGTAAAATATTATATAATATTTATAAGATATATTAATATATAATTATATATATGATATATATATACATAATACCCCTTATATATATATATTTTATATAATTATATATAATACATATTTAAATTTATGTATATAATATTATTTAATACAACTTAATGTTATATATATGTATATATATATATGTATATATATATATATATTGATATTATACAATTTAAATATTTATATAATATCCCTTTAAACCTCTTTTTATATCTAAACATTCAATTTTTTCATTTACTCCCACCATTAATTTTGGTACCCAAAAATATCGAGAACCCAATTCTGGACTGGTGTAACTTTTACCAAAATATTCCTTGCCCCCACAGACTAGAGAATCATGGAATTTTAGACTTTTTTCGTGGGTTTCAGATGTGTTGCAGAAAAAAAAAAAGTGATTTGGGGTTCATTTTTTGAAAGTTAGATAATTTAAGTTGTTTTTTGTCAACTTGTGGTCTCACCATGGGAAGTAGCAATCGTCGAAAGTATAAACAAAAGAGGAAGGTGATGGATGAATAAATTCAAGCATATAGGGAAAAAGACAGATAAAATCACTGAAAAAAGAGAGAAGGTATGTTAAACATTAATCAAGGTGACCCCATAAATGTAGTTGCAAGTGAAGATGATGTTGAATTTGAAAATAATATGGAAATTAATTTTGTGAATAACAATGTATGGTGTGAAGATGAAAATGTAGAGATGGAGAATGAAAATGTAGATTTAGGGAATGAAAATGTAGATATAGAGAATGACAATAAATGGAATGAAGATGAAAATGTATAGATGGAGATTGAAAATGTTGAGTTGGGGAATGAAAATGTTGCACAAGAGCCACATGAACGTTACACATCTCCAAATTATATGTGAATTGAATTCCCTTGCAATAAAGATAATCAATCTTCAAATTTAGGGCTTTCAATAATACCTAAATGGTTAATTGAAATTGAGGAGAACATTATGAATATTTGGGAAGGAAAGAGATCACATATAACTGTTAGGTTGTGGGCTTCAAGACTTTATGATTAATTTTTTTGGAAACAAAACATTGGTTGAGCAATGTCAAGTTTTTGTTCAGTTGTTAAAGATGCAAAAGATGAGACCTGTGCTTATGAAATTGAATATTCATGTGAACAAGTAAATGGAGAGAAATACCATTATTGTGAAGAATATTTTCAATGCTCTCAATAGCATTGGGAATACTAGCAGAGAAAAAGATAAGAGAGTTTCTCGGAGGGTTATTACAACCTCCTTAGTAGGTCATCAATTGAGAAAGGCTCGTTTGATGAGACAAACTTGTGTTGAATTCAATATAGACCATAAAATTTTTGGATAGAGCACTTGCAAGAAGAGAAAGACTTGATGATCCACTTCAAATTGATACACGGGCTTATGGTTGCAGAATTCCACATTTTGATAAGAAGCTACTAGATGTTGTCAAGGATGAAATTCAACAATTTTGGCATATTAACTCAAGAGTGTCACAAAATGTGAAGGATATCTTAAAGTTGAGAGTTGGCAATCTAGACCGCACTCCACATCCTAAACATTATGTGGAGGTAAGTCAAACAATGTTGTATAAAAAAATTAGTGAGACACATCCAACATAGAATAAATATCACAAACATCTTTTGAATCTGTGAAGCCATTTTATTGTGTACCCCTTAAGATTCGAAATACATGTTATTGCAAATATCATGTTGAGGTTTCAATGCATGATGAACTATTACGGTCTATTCATTCTACTTTGCATACTAATGAAATGCTAGAGGATTGTGGTGCAAGTGGTCTTCCCAAATCATCAAGAGACTTGCTAGATCAATTTTTATGTCATAGAGATGATGGTTGTTTATTTTATGAAAAAGATTGCTTAAATGCCAAGTGCTCAGAATGTGGTGGCTTGTCCAAGTTTAGGACATGTTTTTATGAGGGTTTGGAACATGATTTTGTAAAGACACTCGTCCAAAAAAATCTATATAAAATAGTGAAATATACATTGAAAAGTGGAGGTGAAGGCTCTAGATGTGAGTTAGTTGCAAAAGAATACAATGCTGCTAATTTTATTTCAGATTTCAAGACAAATCTTTTTTTACAAGTATGCAAGGCATAGTCTTAGGTCTCAATGGTTGGATCAAAAATTTAGGACATGTAAGGACACTTTCCCCATTGGAACTATTATATCCGTTGTAGACTTTTCTGAGAACTATACATTGCAGGGCCCCAAAAAAAGACTCAAGCTCAATATTACAGTTCCATTCAAGTTGCTATTTTTGTACACATGACATATAAACATTCCCCTGATAGCACAAAAGATGAGTAGAAGATAATCATAAAGTACCATTTTTATATGAGTGATGATAGTGATGACATGTAACTAATTAAATATTTGATAATGTTAAGTTGAAGAGAATGCAAGGCACTAAATTAGTTAATGATTTGTATTGTCATTGATGTCAACTTGATATCATTTGTATGGTAATATACATAAAGAAAAAGACTTTAGAGAACCACAAGAACCAAGGTTATGCTTTCAGAGATACATAAAATTCATGTATTCACTAAGTGACAAACAACACCGACAAAGTGCATACCATCGGTAAAAGAAAAGAAGAACAATCACAGTATTACCTAGCAATAGGAAGCACACTGTTGCCCAACAAAGAAAAACCACAGAATGCCTGATGAGCAAAGAAAAAAGAGTAACCTGACAGAAGAAAATACAGTGTTTCCCAACAGATGGAGATCACGAAGGTAACTAGAGTCTTTCCGACAAAACTGTCAGTTGTCACTGACAACTACCTGCAAAGGTGACTGATGGAACAGAGAGTTCAGAAAATGACAAAATATCTAGGTGGCAGAGATAAATAAGGACTTAACTGGTTGTCTACTTTGTTTTATTTGACTAGAAATAAGTGATTGATTTAAAGCTGATTTGTACATTTGGAAAGAAGATATCTATGAGACAAATTAGAAGCTATTCTTTAAATCTAATTGGCTGGATTGTTTTTCACGCTAAGAATCAAGAATCAAGAAAAAATGAATATCATGTCTATATAATTGACAAGCTTAATTCATTTTCAGAATACATGAAAAGGGGATTAAGGGGAGTGAATAGAAAGAGGATGATGAAGAGAAATTGATGAAGAAATACTTCATGTAGTGTTGATCAATCAAGCTGAAGGAGAGCTAAGGAATTCTGCAGACATCAAAAAATAGTGAGCACAACATCATAGAGTAGAAAGTGTGAAGCAAAAATAATTGAATTGATACATTGATGAGGGAGGTAATGTACTTAAATAGATTTGAAAATCTACAATTCAAAGTTGCATTAGAAACAAGTCATAGTGTTTCAGTTTAACCATTGAAGCATCAAGTCTCTTAATAGAGCAGGACTTAACAGTCTTCTATATATTGAGGTACATCCCAAGGAGTGCCAAAAAGGTTGATTCACGAAAGTAGCATTGGATATGCCCGATGCCTATTGATAGTCTAAGAGAGAAGCTAATTCAAGGATGGCAGCATTAGATGCCCGATATTAAGTGACAACCTCTATGTATAAAATCCTCTAACAAGATCACACCTAATAGTGTGTTTGTAACCTTTAACAGGGTTGGCTCTTAAGAGGGCTCACTTTAGAAGAGTGAAAATTTGGGGTACCGGTATCAATGGTTTTTTCCTTAACAGGGCTTCCATGTTAAAATCCATGTGTTATGTGTGTATGATTCATTTCTTTACTGTTTTGTATCTTACATAATTCATTCTAAATATATTAGTATACTCTGCTTTTTAACTGAGTTTTGGTAAATAGCTATACTTCTTATCAGTAATCAAGAAAGAATAAGGATTAACAGAGAAAACTGATAGACAGTTAAATCATTATTAGTATTTCATGGCATGCAACTTGTAGGGACATAATAATCTGAGTTTTATTGGTTGGTGGTTAAAATTTGAAGGATAAATTTTGAGGCCACTGATTCACCCCCCCCCCCTCTTAGTTATTACTAACAGATAGGTCTCACTCTCATGAGTTTTCTCAACATTGTTTCCAGAACTATTTTGACTTGCAAGAAAATGGTATTGCTATGGATAGGCATCTCATTTGGTTAAATAATTGCACTGGTTAATTTAAGAATGCCATAATGTTTTATTGGTTGTGTAGAATTCATGTGGAGAGAGGTGTACCTCATATTTGGAGTTTTTTGAGTCAGGGCATGGGAAAGGGGAGCATGATGTAGAAGGTGCACGTGTGAAGAGAGCTCTTGTTAAGAAGCAATTGAGGATTTCAGGTACTATACATCTTGATGCTCATTATATTGTTGATTGGTGTACTTTAGCATTGTCACAAGGGGAATCTTGATTCTACAGTGCATAGATTCTATTGGTTGGTTGAGGAGGGAAATATAGTGGATAGATTGGATTGTCAAACAATGAAAGACTCTTCAAAAATGCATTCATTCTAAAGCTCCAATAGTAGTACATGGACCATTTGGACACGAGAGTTGGCCTATTTTTTCCCCATGTGTTATTAGTATGATTGGGATCATTATGAGTCAAGTGAGTGAGTGGATACATGGGTTCCATAGTATCTAACTCCTTTATCTTTGACACTCTCTATAAGAAATGATGTCATATACACTTTAGATGAGTGTGAGCATCTTTCAAATCTTTTGCAGCCATGAGATGTTTTGGCATTGGTTGCAACACAGGGGAATGATGAGAGGTCAGATTATTGGCTAGAATGTTGTGTATGAGGTAAAAATAATCTTGTACAACCGATGATAGATCGTTATGGGTTCACATATCCTACTAGTTTAGTTGTTGTGGGAACATGGCTACAAATATACATGATTAGAAAGAATGGAATTCCTGCATTTGAAGACTATGAGAAGCACAAAACTATTCTCATGTTTTCACACCTTGTTATAGAAACAAATGTAAAGTTGTCAAAGAATCAAGGAAGACCAAATAAAAAATTACTTTGGACTATTAGTACTACTGATCATGAAGCACTATTGGAGACCTTGAAGCAAAGAGGTGACCCTTCAGGAACACTTGACTAGGTAATAAGTTAACTCAGTGCAAGGTTTTCTATGTTTGTTAAGCTTAAATTTAATACATTAATTTCACCTTTCTTAGATTCTATTTTGAGTCAATAAACTTGGTTTTGTATATGGTTTGTAACTTGTGTAGGAGCACCTATAAAGACACCTAGGGTCACCATGGATCCAATCAGAGATAGAAGGACAAAAGAATCCTTAATGGTTAATTGAGATCTTTTGAAGAATATACTGACAATTTGTAACAATCAATATTATTTAAAAGATAAATTTCCTAGAAGTCTTGATAAGGAATTAGGACCAAAATCATGTATGGGTGGCCAATAGTGCTAAAAAGGGATCTAAGTATAGATTTTCTCAAAATAGGCAATGAAAACTCATAATTTTTTATTATTTACTTATGTCATTTACATGGTTTGAATTATTACATGTTTGATTATTTTTTCTAATTCTTTAAGGATATTATTTTTTATCATTTCAAACAATCTTTGATGCTTTGAAAGTTCATTTGAGTTATATGGATACATACATGACAGATGTAAACAATTCACTGTGTAGTGAGGGTCAGTTGAAAGTAGCTCCATAGTGTATCTTTCAAACCATCCATCCTAGCATCAAACCATCTACTCCATCAGCTCCAGTTAGCTGGGTAAACACTAGTGACAACCCCGTTCATTCCATGGAGTCATTGGAACGCTTGCAACCACGTTCGACCCAAGTGACCCCAAGGTGCACTAAGCATGATTGGGCAGCGATCTTACAAGGCTTGTATATTGGACCTCGTGAGAGGTATCCAAAAAATTTTAGGCGCTATAGGATAATTTTTTCAAGGTTCTAAAATAAACTCTCAGGTTGGGAGATTCGAATTCGTTTGCATTTGGAAAGGCAATCTCACTCGATGCTAAAACATGTAGTGAGGGTTAGTTTAAAGAAGCTCCATAGTGTATCTTTCTAACCATCTATCCTGGCATCATAGTGTCTACTCCATTGGCTTTAGTCAGCCAGGTAAATGCTAGTGACAACCCATTTCCATCCACGGAGTCACTAGAATGCTCGTGACCACGTTCGACCCAAGTGACCCCAAAGTGCACTAAGCATGATTGGGCAACAATATTCCAAGGCTCGTATCTCAGACCTTGTGATAGGTATTGACAAACTATCAAGGGCTACAAGATCATGTTGTGGATCTCTATAATAACCTCTCTCAGTTTTGGGTGATTCAAATTATTTTGCATTTGGAAAGGTAATCTCAGTCGATGCCAAAACTTGCAGTGAGGGTTAGTTGAAAGTAGCTCCGTAGTGTATCATTCAAACTGTCTATTCTGGCATCAAACCATCTACTCCATCAGCTCCAATTGGCTGGGTAAATGCTATTGAAAATACCATTCCATCCATAGATTTAGTAGAACGCTTGCGACCACGTTCAACCCAAGTGACCCCAAGGTGCACTAAGAATGATTGGGAAGCGATATTCCAAAGCTCATATATCAGACCTCATGAGAGGTATCAAAAAACTGTTAGAGGCTACGTGATCATGTTGTCAAGGTCTACATTAACCTCTCTTAGTTTTTGGCAATTTGACTTTGTTGGGGTTTGGAAAGGCAATCTCAGTCGATGCCAAAACTTGTAGTGAGGGTCAGTTGAAAGTAGCTCCATAGTGTATCTTTCAAACCATCTGTCCTGGCATCCAACCATCTTCTCCATTAGCTCTAGTTAGATGGGTAAACAATAGTGACAAGCCCATTCTACCCACAGAGTCACTAGAACAATCGTGACCATGCTTGACCCAAGTGACCCCAAGGTGCACTAAGCATGATTAGGCAACAATCTTTGGAGGCATTATCTTAGACCTCATGAGAGGTATCGATAAACCATCAGAGGCTATGTGATTTTGTTGTCAAGGTATACAATAACCTCTATCGGTTTTGGGTGATTCAACTTTTTTTTCATTTGGAAAGGAAATCTCAGTTGATGCAAAACTTGCAGTGAGGGTCACTTGAAAGTAGCTCCGTAGTGTATATTTCAAACCGTCTGTCCTAGCATTGAATAGTCTTCTCCATCATCTCTGGTTGGCTGGGTAAATTCCAGTGACAAACCCATTCCACCCATAGAGTCAGTGGAATGCTGGAAACCACACTTGACCCTAGTGATTACATCTATTAATTTATTACATCTGGGTAATATATTACATATGGGCAATTTATTACATTGATTATAAAAAATTCAAACAAATTGACATATAACTTCAACAAGATATAATTTAAATCATAATGATAATCATATTCAAGTTATAAATTCACCATTCAATTACATAAACATGAATAATAAATATGTATACAGAAGATGACACAAATATAACATAAAAATCAAAATTTTCTATATATAGAAAGTATCAAAAGTACCAAAAGTATCAAAAGTATCTCCATATACAAATATGACACATGCCATTTCAAAATGTCTACAAAACCAATGTTTCAAGGTGTCCAATGTAGCATATATGCCATCTCAAAATGTGCCAAGTGGCATCTCTAAATGACCACAACTAAAACTACATCCTATGCCATAGGTGGATCATCAAAATGTAGCCTCTTTGAAGAACTATTTGGTTTTGATTGATTCTGCATAAAAAATGAGTTCAAACAAAAGTTAGATTTCTTAGTCTATTATATTTGTACACACACACACACACACATATCTCATAATTCAAACACTAATTTAATTAAAATTATAACTAAATACAAACATCTATACCTGGCCTCTCGGTCACCTACCACGATTAGGTGTCCTAACATAAGCCTTGGTAGTGAAGGGACAATACCATCAATACCAACTGTGACCTATAAATATATATTTGAAATAATGAGATTAGTAGAGTGGTGCAACATAGAGTAATAAATCTACAAAATATGATGATAGTGTAATAAAATTACAAATTGATTGAACTAAAATTAAAACTTACTTCTAGTGATCACTCCTCTGGAATAGTGGGTTGGGTCAACAAAGATATGAAAGACTCTTATGGGGCCTCCCTCACACTGGGAATAACCTATGAGAGTAAAAAATATAGTCAATTATATATAAAGGAACTTCATCATAACAACCCTTTTTACAAAATACAAATAACTATATGTAAGTCTATGTACAATTGGGATATCACTCTGAATCGAGATGCGTGTCAGCCTAGGGTCCGGAACTTGTCTAGAACTTGTGTGAGGAAATATTCAAGAGCAACACCCTATACAATAAAGTATATATAAAATATTTATTACTACACACAAGTGGCATACATATGCACACATAATTAATCTTAAAAATTTATTTACCTTTCCTTTGTCGACACATGAAGTAGGAACCCCCTTATGCCCCCTAGTGACATCAACTAATACCTGCAAGAGTACAATAAGATGACAATATATTAGTAAATTTATGAATTTTATTGCTCTAATTGATGGAGATTTAAGCATGTACACAAAATGATATAAAAAACTAATGGGTACATAATTTATAATATACCGTATAGGTGTCAAGGCCAAATGAAATGGCCAAAATTGTGGAGTCATCCACCTATCTCAACTCCTCCTCTGTCATCAACTGAACATAAATGGACCAAATATATATACATAAGTGCATGCAATAATTAAAAATAATCCAAATAAATAAATTATTTTTAAATTAAATAAGTCACGTGACAAATTTATTTATAATGTTTACTCTTACTGTATCAATAGGACTCCATGGCTCTGCGTACCCCTCCTCAGCACTTTCATGAAACCTAGATGCTCCATGAGGTGTTGTAACCTCTGTAACTATGTCTCCTATATCCTCCTCATCAATAACATATTGATATGTATCAGCATAAAAAAATAGTCTGAAGCACAAATTATTGCACATAATGCAGGGTGATCCCACAAAACCGTGTCCCACTTTTTGGCCAACTTTGACATTGAAATGAACATTCTGAAAAAAAACTTCACTTTCATACATCTATTGTCGTAACACCATTAAGTATTTGAAGATGATGTAAAATAGTGACTTTTAGCATTTTGTTTCTATTATATATATATATATATATATATATATATATATATATATATATATATATTTTAAATTGAAATTTATTTGAATCCATTTTTCCTTCTCCTTCAAAAGTTATTTTTTGTGAAAAATTAGGATTTTTCAAGAGTGACACTCACTTTGATCAACATAACCTTTTTTATAAAACTAATAAGAACGTAATTATTTTGAATTTTGGTTTGTAGCAGAAATCTCTAGAGAATCCATTTGGTTTCATTCAATTTGGTTGAATATTTAATATTTTATTGAGTTATGAAGTGACATTAATGTAAAGGAGAAAAATGATGTTCCTGGAATAAGAGTGTTTCGATGCTCAAATCATTTTTCACCTTACATTTAATGTTTAGAGTGGAGGGAAAGATAAGACATTCTCCTTTATTCTCAAATGCACAATGGAAGGAACCAAATTGATCAACCCCAAAAGGGTCAATGCATAAATGAATTAATCTATTGGAAATAAGAATAAAGAAGGAGATCCTAGGTTTCCCTCTTAAGATGTGTGTTGAAATGGATGTGATTGTAAATGTGTGATAGATTTAGAATGATTAAGGAT
>MU226213.1:1290776-1310655 GCA_018584345.1 Thuja plicata
TGAATCTAACAATGAAGCTATGATATTGAATAGATATGCAATTGTAATTCAAATGTAGCAAGTATGTAAATATGAAAGAATGGACTTTAGAAACCATAAACCTCCATGATTGTATGCTTGGAATCCAGCTTGAAAGAGTTTTGAGGATGCACAAAGGATCTTGAAGGAAGATCACACCATCATGATGGCTAGATCTAGGGTTTGAATGATGAATCTTGAATGCTTGAACCAAATCCATTCAAAGGCTTGAAAGCTTGAATCCTTGATCTTAAATGGAGAACTTGAATTCTTGAGAGGAATAATTGAACACCTTGAGATCTTGAAAACATGTAGAACAATGGATGCTTGAACAAAATCTTGGCTAGAGCTTTTTGCACTTGGAAGACTTAGAGAAAATGAGAGGAGAGGGCTTCCTTTTATATGAAATTAGGACACAATCTTCTAAGGAGGCCGACATAGGATGATTAAATTCCAATTAGACCCATGCCCATAGAAGAGGACCTATATTAAATATAATTTAGGAATCCCCACTTCGGAGCCCGAAATAGCCGACCTGGAAGCGGGAGAGAACTTTTTGCAAAGACCGACATCTGGGAAGCTATGGGATTCTGGGTTTGGGACCCTGGGACAGGGTCGAGGTCAGCCTTGTCCTAGGATAGGGCCAAGGTCAACCCTATCCTAGGGTAGGGCTGAGGTCAACCCTATCCTAGGAGGTTGACCCTATCCCTATATCCTAGAAACAGAGTTCTGTAACCCAAAATGTAGAAATCAGTGCCGAAAGTGGTATAAGGAGGAGTAGATCAGTGGGGATGATGTAGAAATAGGGGGATGATGTAATGGAGGTCAAATACATCCCCTAAGGAGGGATACATGCTCTTAACATGGAATTTCTTCCATTTTAAGATGATACAATTAATTATAATTTGGACATAGGTTCACTTGGATCCCTCTAACTCTATCTCTATATCAAAATTCATTTATTCTTGTTTTGATAGAAATGTAACATAAATACCTATTTCCTAGATATTTTTCATAATATTTTTTCCCTAATTTACTATTTTTCTAGAAGCATCAAACATAGAAGTTGCTAAATGGTTAGACAACCTATGTTTAGTAAAACTTAAAAAGAAAAGTCTTAATAAACTAAATAAATATATAACTCATAATCATTGGAAAGCTTTCTTGGGGTACTATCATCCTGTATTTGGGTTTTTCAAATGAATTTATTTGATCCCACAAAAAGTTAATGTCAAAGTGATTTTTTGTCAGTATTTTGATGGGTTCAAAGGAGACTCGATTGTAGGTGTGAGTGGGGAGTAGAGGGGTTATATCAAAGGTATTTTGATCCTAGCCATTTTTAATTTAATCCTTCAAATGAGACCTCTCAAGGATTAAATTATTATATTTTCTTAAAAATGTGCAATTTTAGCAAAAATTAGGATGTTCAAAAAGGTGGGACACACTATTGTGGGACCACCCTGCAAGTATGGGGTAGGAATACATGTGAACTGCTACCAGATGTCGATGTAGAAACATTATCGACACCACGAGGAAACAATGACTTATTCTGCATGATCAACTAATCACTCAGCAAGTGAACAACCCTAATACTCTGTGAGGTAGGCTCTATAATGATATCGGGATGTTGCACCAGAGGAGTGGGTGGGACATCAGTTGGGTGGACAAAGGTAGTGGCCTTTTTGCATTAGGCAAATGGCCTAGTCTAAGGAGCTCCTCTTCCTACGCTCATGTTGGGCATCATGCTCTGATAATTAACATTGTGACAAAGCACAAACTCAGTATACAATTTTTTTATGAAATAGAAAGGGAGCTCCAAATTTTTATGTGCTTGTTTATCAAAAACTATCCACCGGTGATCCCAAATTGTGTATGCATTGCATGGTTTGTGCACCATTTAATTGATAATTTGGGGTCTAGATTGTTGTAAGAGATTCTCTGGTCCTTTCTTCTTCTCTCAAGAATTCAGCTGGTAGATCAGTAAGATACTTGATTTTCATGAAGTGAGTAGAACTGGTCTTTGGGTCAAGTGCTAACTCCCTTGCACATTCCTTCATGTCTGCATCGATCTTTACTAACTTTTTCTTGATTTCCATAGTAAAATTAGAGGAGTCACTCAACTTTACAAATAGTGCTACCACATTTTCATAGTGGTTTCTAGAGTGCTAATGATCTTTGTAAGCTGCACCTGGTCAATTGCAATCTTCTTTGCAATGTTTTCTAGAACCTTGTTCTCAAATTTCTTCTTTGCCTTCTCAAGTAACTTGTCCTCACCATTCATATCTATATTGAACTTGTGGACAATGTAAACAATTTGGTCCATTATTGAGTCACTCTCATTGACTTGAATATGCAATGCATCTACAAATATGCCTTTGACATCTTCAAGTACTTTATTCCTTTGTATTTCCTTTTAGAGTTTTTGTTGTGTAGCTCTTTTCTTCCACAGTTCTCCCAAAGTATCCATTTTCTCTATAGATAGGTTGGATAGATCCCTATTAGGGATCACAATTTATTTGTCTAGATCTATCTCATCAGTAATTACTGCCTTTGTCTTAGGACTCGGTGAAGGAACAATTTCCTTACCTTTACCTACCTTATTGTTTGCTTCAGTATTTAATCCAATTAGGTCATTGACCTTTATAGTACAAATTGTTGGATCAATATTTACTGATGAATCAATGTTAGTAGTAGAAATATCTACCCTGTCTTTCTATGACTTGGGTGTGTATTTATCAGTAGTAAGAGGAGCCTGTTGCTCTGTCTTTGTCTATTCAGAAGTGGATTTTGGAACCTTTTCTTTTCTCAGAGGTACCTGTATAGGAGATTGGGTTAATGATGTCATTACCTCAAGTGCAATCTTCTCTACGTTGGATTCTTCAATAGTCTACACCTCAGGGAGTGTATCATCATTTCCCTATGCTAGGGGGTTTGTACTCGGTACTTCTTCCTTTCCATTTCCTTTTGCTATCTCAAATATTGATTTTGACAGTAATGTGGCACGCTGAGATAAATATTATATGTTCTTGTTCAATATTTGGAATGCCCTGAATCTGGGGATGTGATTATTCTCGCATTTTTTTAAGGCCTCTTTTACTTCTTTGCCTTTTATTGCAGGCATGAACTGCTTCAATGTCTATTCCCTTATATCTTTTTCAATTTTTACTACATTCTTCTAGGGAATAGATACTACCTTAAATAGGTTTTCAATAATATAACTCTTCAACTTGAAAGGGTTGTATTTCCACTTTTCCATCTTCTCCACCATTGCTTTCTCAATCTCCTTCTTTTCTTCTTCTAACCTAGAAGCATAATTCAGTGACTTCAAAGAACTCATGGCTCTTCCTTATTTAAGGTCTTTAATCTTCTAATCAAGTGTGGGTTTTGGTTTAGTGAAGACCACATTATTATCTTCTTCATCATCATCCTGGTCATCACTTAATATAAGTTTTCTCCTTGATCTCCTCAAGGTGACAACAGGAGTAGTGCCTTTTTCTTTTTTCTGTTTAGGTATTTTCTTCCTCTTCTTTTATGGAGGATTAATATCAATTTCTTCCCTTTTAGATTCAAAAACCTCTAACTTAACTGTATCCTCTATTTTAACTATGTCCTCTTTACTCTCAGAGATGGTAGGTGAGTCAAAAGTCTTTCCATACTTCTTGAATGTATCAAGTCTCTTCCTTCCTCTATTCAATATCTTAGGAATCTTAATCTCCAAAGATATCCTACTCTTTTCTTCCTCATATGTTCCAAAGTAAGGTGCCTTTGAATTGACAAGTTCATTCACAAGAGCCTTTATGATATCTTTTGTGTCATCATTGTTAACTTCATATGGGACGGGTTGTACCCATGCAACCCTAGGATTTACTGCTTGTATATAAACCTTATCACAATCAACTAGAAAACATATTTCATCTTTGTACATCTTAACTAGTTGTTTGGGAATTCTATATCTCCTCTTCATCTTTTGTTTTAAACTCTTAAAGTATCCATCCATAATTCTATCAAAGTTATCTCCTAACTCAGCTATGAATTCACTAATTTGATGGATAATTGGTCTATCCTTCTTCCATGCTATTGTTCCTTTGGAGGGAAAGAACCTATCAACATAAAAGAGTATGAAAATTAGAAGAGAACCAAACTTACATGAATTGGTTTTGGATACTCAAATTCTCTCCATATTCTTTCTCAATTGAGTTAGTTGCAATTCTGCTAGGTCAAATACCATATTCTTCTTTACTACTTTGTATGCAAGGTCAACAGCTTCATATGAAATACTGTTGGGTCTGATCGAGATATATATCTTGTGGGATATGAAATGAATGCTAAATTTAAAATCTGTATCAGTTACTCCATTTAGTCTCATGCCTCTTTTGTCCCACTCGAAAAGATTTAACTTAGCTAGTTCATCCTTGGTTAGGGTTTTTGTAATTTTTGGATAGTCTAGCATAGAGAACCCGGTGACATGGTGAATTATCTGCTTAGTGATATTCAGAAGATGTTCCAACCATAGTTGCATGTCATGGACATGACTAAGAACATATCTCATTCATTTTGTCTGGAAATCCCTAAGCATGAGCATTATGTGTGTCAAATCCTTGGTTTTGAGCTGCTTATGCTTGGGCTTCAGACTCCTATTGGTACATAATTTATCATATGCTTGATTCATATCAATGGTTGCAAGCTCCTATATGTTGCAGTGATTGAAGCAGAAAATGTCATTAACCAGTAATACTCTTGGAGGAATTAGGGAATGAGCTCCCATCGGGTCTATCTCTTGTGCAACTGTCGAATAAATCTTGAACACTGAAGGATCACAAATTGCATTCCTTACTAGCATCTCAGAACCTTTCTTGACCTTTCTACTGGAAGTGGATGCCATATTGCTAGGAAAAAATGATCAAACTCCGCTTTCAATTATGAATTCACACTAAATTGCTAAGGGCTCTCAATTGACTTGTAAACTGAAAGCTTTGGAAGCAATACTCTTTAAAATCCTTCATTTATAAGAGATTATCAACCGTTATATTATTTTATTAAATTCTCCATGCATAGTAGCTGGTGTGACACAGGTGTTTCTCCAAGATTCACTCAGAAGCTCAAGAAAAACTAACTTTCCAATTATCAATATTGCCCAACTCAGCTCCGGTGAGCTAGAGTGACTCGGGTGTAACTAACATTGTAACTTGGATTGAACTATAATATGTCCTCATGCATCAATATGTGGATATGGACTGTATTTCTTATTTGGAACTGATGTAGGATGGCTTGTATTGCACAGTTCCAGTCATCTCCTTACTTCCTATTATGTAATGATAGATCCACCCATCTCACAATTTAGGGTGTCATTAGATCCTTCATTGCTTAGATCTGAATTATCTAATTATTTTCTAACCCATTGGTTTCTCATCTAAGATATAATTTTAGAGACTTTAGCTTTTCCATTCTCAAAACCAGTATCAACTTGTTCTCTGTTCATACAGTTCTTGCTTGGATGACCAAGTTTCTTGCACACATAACATCTCTTAGTAGGATATATTTTTTTGAAGTGAGTCTTCACCCAATTTGCACCCATGTGTCCATATTCACCATAGGGACAACATATGTACCAATTTTTGTAATCCCAACCAAAAAATGCCTTGGCTAATTGTTCAGCAGGATTCCATTTCTTAGTTCTACACTCAAAAGATTTATGACCTTGCTTGTTGCATTTATAGCATTTCCCTTAAAACTTAGGTTTCTCTTTGCATTCACTTGCTCTATGTCCATGTTTTTTTACAACTGTTGCATTTTCCATTAAATTTTCACTTTCTAGTAATCCAACATTTATTTTATGTATGCCCCAACTTACCACAATGATTGCATGTAGGTTTGTTGTTCCTTTGAGCTCCTTGATGTGAGGATTCACCTTGTTCAGTATAACCTAATCCAGTCTATCCATGATGTATGAGTTCTATACCCTGATCTATGCTATTTTTTGAATTCATCATACTTTCATTTGTTTTCCTTTTAGCATTGAGATCATTCTACAGTCTTTCATTGTTAGTCCTTAGATTAACAACTTCTTGTGTTGCATTGTTGAGTTGACTTACCAAATCTATTTGCTGAAGTGACAAGTGTATGATTTCATTTTCATTTTCTTCTAATCTCGTACTTAGTAGTCTTTTATTTTCTTGTGTTGTATTTTTGTTATCCTCTTCTTTGTTCTTTAGTTCCATGACTTCAAACATTCTTATTGAGTGAACTTCCTGTTCTCTTTTCATATTTTTTACTTCTTCATGTAAATTGAGATTCTTTAAAAGAAAGTCTTCAGTGGTTGCATCAACTTCTTCTGAGCTTCTATCTTTGCAAAATTATTCAATTATTTCTTCTATATAGTTCTTGTCATTCATCTGCACTACTAATTATTTTCTTCTCTTCAGGGAAGGAGAGAGTTGTTCCTTAAGTATCATGATCTGATCCATAGCCACTTCAAGATCTATATTTTCATTTTTAATGTCTTTCTCCAGTCTATATGTTTCCATATCCTCTGATCTTTTCTCAAGATGTTGAACTTCTTATAAAAGAACCACCACTCTAATACCAATTAAGTTAATCCTTTTAATCCACAATTAGATTAACTTATTTGTTTTCATGCATATAAATTGAAAGTAAAGAATCATACAAAACACATAACACAATATTTGGTTACCTAGAAACCTTCCAAAAGAATGTAAAAATGGGGTGGGCATGATACCCACAAGATTTAGTACTTCAGTATAAATTTAGCCTATTAGAGCTTAAAATGATCACTTCTATTCGTCTTCCTTGTTAGGAGCATATAAAGGACTGTAAGATCCACCTTGTTATAGGATTTTGTACAATACAAAAGTAATGTAACTCGGTGAAGAGATTTAAAGAAAGGACTGTTAGATCCACCTTTTTAAAGTATGTTGCTTATCCACCAGTGAGAATGAAGAAGTTGATGATCTACTTTGTGCAACTATGATTGATGAGTAAGATCCTTTTGAATATAACTAATCACCTGAATGTGATAGATGAGACTCTTCTATCCTGAATACTTCTGCACTTAAATCAAACTACCATTCACATTCCTTATGCATACATTCTTACTCATATACTCTTCACATAATAATAATCATTAGCTTCATCTTCATCTTGGATAAAACAAAGTATCTTACATATATATATTTATCCAATAAATAACTCTTTAAGTCGGATTGCAATAATAAAATTTATATTTAAAAATATATGGAAAGTTAGCTTCAAACTGTCACTTTGTCCAAAGGACTTCTCAAGTGATAAACTGTCACTCAA
This sequence comes from Thuja plicata, assembly GCA_018584345.1. Taxonomy (NCBI): domain Eukaryota; kingdom Viridiplantae; phylum Streptophyta; class Pinopsida; order Cupressales; family Cupressaceae; genus Thuja; species Thuja plicata. The sequence continues at coordinate 1,298,112 of MU226213.1, forward strand.
GTGATGCTGAACACTTGGGTGATGTTGAAAACTTGGGCAATGCTGAACACTCATGTAACAATATATATTAGGGAAACAATGAATACTCGGGCAACACTTAATGACTAAGTGTTTTGACAGTAATTGAAAATATGTCCTGCCATAAGGTCTACAAGAACAACTTCATATAGTCCTAATCAATCAAGCTGAGGAAAGAGATAAAAATTTCTTCAGACACCAAGAAACAGAGAAGCACAACATCACCAAGTAGAAAGAAGTGGAGCAAAGGTATTGAAAAGATACATTGATTAGAAAGGTATTATGAGCTTGCAATAGATCTAAAAATCTGCAAGTCTAAGTTGTTTATGTGAACATATCATTTACTGTTTTAGTTTAACCATTGGATCATAAAGTCTCTTAACCAAGAAGGACTCAACAATCCTTTCTATATTGAGACACATCCCAAGGAGTATCAAAAAGTTTGATCATGAAGATAACATGAGATGCTAGATACCATTTGAAAAAATACACTAGGTTTGGTCATAGAAGGTATCATAGAGATGCCCGATATCAAGTGAAAAACTATTCTATTTAAATCGTCTAACAATTTTAAACCTAACAGTATGTTTGTAACCTTTAAAAGGGTTGGCTCTTCACCTAGCTCACTTCATAAGAGTAAAAATTTTGCGTTACCGGTCCCAATTGGTTTTTCCCTTAACAGGGTTTCCATGTTAAAATTCCATGTGTCAATGTGTTTATGAGTCATTACTTTAGTCTTTTGCATTACATATAACTAATCTAGATTGATCGGTACACACTAAGTAATTTAGTATTTTTTGATAAATGAAAGACTGCAAATCGTTAAACATTAAGAAAAAGTTTTAACAATGAACTCCATGCAATAGTTATTTGTTAAGATTGGTTAAAGGCATTCATCTTGTAGGACTGAAGATAACTAGAGGCTTAATATTTTGGTACTAATTTTTTGGGTTGATTTATTGGAATATTTTGAGGCCATGTGTTCACCCCCCCCCTCTAAGTTATTCCTACATTATGATCCTCCTCCCCTGAACTTTAGGATTTGGAGAACCAAGGTGGGTAAACCTATACCTTAACGAGACATCCTGGATTTAAGACTTTTTATAGAAGATAACAATGTGTGAAACTGAATGATCTCTTCAAGATGGAAAATTATTTCCTTGAAGTAGATCCAATGAACTTTACAACTATAGAATAACTGAATGCTTTGAGAATGCTTCGAAATGAAAACCTGTAAGAATGCTTTGAAAATATGTGTAAATTGAATGAATGTTGAATAGAATATCTCAGCAAGTTTAAACAATGAACTAAAAGACTATATCCAATAATTGATAAGATCAGTGCCTATTTCAACTTGGGCAATAGAGTCAATCCAATTTCAATCCTATCTACAACCTTGCAAGATAGTATATATTCCAACACCATCAACTATTCAAATGCTACGGATGCAAATAAATTAAGTCTATTTATATCCTTTCTAGTTCAAATGAATTTAACTTTTGGTTGGGAGACCAATTGAACAAGAAGCTGGAAACACTAAGTTTTCATGAACTCCATTATAATCAAGCTAGGATATGAGACGTATAAAATCTCTACACACGCAAAGAAAAAATAGAAATTGAATCTTCCTTCAATAAATGCAAGGGACTAATTGAAATTAATTAAAATTTCTTACCACAAGTGAGACAGAAAATATTTATCTTTTACTAATTTTGACATAATAGTATATTCGAGTCCATGTTGCATTTGTGATCAAATTCTAAAACTTAAATGATCAATGTATATTATACAATGTGATGTTTTTTTATGATTACATTTTACACCACATATATATGTGGTTGAATAGTTTTCATACCCCTTTAGGGTGAAAAGACATCATTCTTCATTAAAATCTAGAAAACTCTTTTGAGAAAAAAACTAATCAACTACCTAACTACTAACTACCTATCTTTTGGATTTGGCTTTGGTCAAAAATCCAATTTAGATTGTACCAACATAAGATTTTGAGTGAAGATAGAAAATCTGATTTTCTTAACTAGTTATATTTTAGATTATTAAATTTCTATCATTTTCATCCTTTGGAAACATCATGTTTTTAGCATGGCAAAAATACAACATCTCTAAACCCTTTGTTTACAAAATTTTGGTTGTTCCTGTCATAGAGCTTCCTTCCTTAATCACTCAACTTTTAATTGAAAAGTAATATAATTTGTATCCAATTTTATGTAATCCATAATAGCATGAATTATTGGGCATGGAGTTTAGGATGTCATTTTTTTAGAATTTTATCACTATATATGACTCCAAACTTTTCTAAAAATGTAGAGCTCCAACAAGCTCTTTCTTGGGACGTATGCTCCCTGTGAGCATAGCGAGAATTTAGTTAGCTCTTAAAGAAGAAGACCAAGTGCCAATATATTGTGTTATAGAGTCACTATATAGAAATCACATCATATATAATTTTGTAGCCCCATGCTACAAAAATGCAAAAGAAATACTTTTCTCTGTCAAAAATCTTGTTTTCATCGCATTCCATTGACATCAATTTGAAAATAATATTGAGATATGTCTGACAAAATATGTTGACACTTTTCCTCAACCAGCTAGAGTTCCTCTCTCTATTAATAGGTATCTTCAAATTGTTTGTGTATATTTGTGCACCTATTATCTGCAACACAAAACTTCAATAAGTCATTCTATTAGTGAAAACCAAGGGTTAATGAGCATATAAACCATAACTTTGACTTATTTCTTTCTAAATAGGATGAGAGTAGAAAATAACATAAAATCCCTTAGATTTATGCTAAATACCAGTTACATAAACAACCTAGCATGAAAGATTTAGTTTAAAACAAGCTAATATCAATGAGAAATGCATATTAGTCTAAAAATGGACATTCTATCAATGCATAAGCATGAACTATAAAATGAAATATGAATTTAAGTCTATTCCGAAATCATAACAATGCATTTACAATATGAGATGAAGGCTTCTTTGTGCTCCAAAATGCCTACTATTTATAGAGAGAGAGAGAGAGAGAGAGAGAGAGAGAGAGAGGCTTATTAATGAGTTGAGGGACTCATTAATGGTGGTGTAAGAGCCATTAATGCTTTGAGAATCAATGAGGCATGGAGGAGACATGAGATTAAGGAATCTTCATTAATGAGGCATTAATGAAAGCATTAAATAAGCATGGGAAGGGTGTAAGACTCAACTTGGCAAGTTGGTCCCTTAGGAAAGTCTTTCTTGAGAAAGTAGACTTTCTCAAGTGGGTGGAGTTGTTAATCATTCCCTAATGGAATGTGACAACATTAGGAGGTGGGTTAGGGTTAGAATTTAGAATTAGTATTAGATTAGCAAGGGTGGAATGGGTTGAGATGGGTTAGAACCCAAGGTAAAAGTAGTTGAGACAGGTTAGGTTGGGTTTAAGGGAATATTAATTAAATGAATTAAACTTATTTAATTCATTTAAAAATATAGGATTTTAATTATTTAAGCATTTTATTAATTTTTAATAATTAGAGGAGTATAGCCTTTTTAATTAAATTAAATAGGCTAGGGGAATGGGTTAATTGCAAGTGGGTAATTGATTTAGAGATTTATTTAATTTCTTTATAATTAAATACTATAGCCATGTTTGAATTTGATTTGATTTAATTGGTTTGAATTGATTTAAATTGTATGGCTATAATAGTTAATCTAATTCAGTGATAAAAATCACCTAGGATATTAAATTGATTTTGAAGAATTATGCCAAGCAGTAACAAAGTCATTTGGACATAATTGAGGGTATGATCACACTTAGTGCAAATAGGGTCTATAGTCGGAACAAACCAAATGTAGGTGGTTACATCTACCCCTCTTTGAATTGATGTGTGAATAGCGCATTGATTCAAAGAAAGTTTTTGATTTTGACTTTAGAAAGATTGAGAATTTTGTTCTTGGTCGTCAGACGAAATGTTGATGAGATCAGTCTCACACTTGATCAAACCAAAATGATTGATTTTTTTGAACTTGGTTGTCGTCCAAAGATCAATAAAAAGATTCTAAAGATACCAATTCTGAACTTGGTTGCCATCCAAAGATTGATAATACTGATTCTAAACTTGATTGTCATCCAAAAGCCAGTAAGAAGCTACCAGGAGCTTTAATAAAAATATTTTAAAATGAGGAAACATAAGATATCCAGCTTATGAGAACCAAAGCTTTCTATCCAACAATTCCAACTTTAGTCAAGGAAACTGTTATGCCCCTAGTTTGTTTGAAAATGAAGTCACTTTAATGTTGTTTCAAAAAAAAATTTAATTGAATGATAGTGTGAATAGTGTGATCATGCCCCCTCGGGAATGAAATTGAAGGAAAAGAATAAATCCCTTAGTTGAAAGAATGTATCACTTGCAGGAAGTGGTTAGGACAAGAGAGAATGGAGTAGAAGAAGTAGAAAAGAAGGTGTATTTAAAAATAAACACATGATTCGCAAGTTAATTACGCAAAAATATGAGAGATGAGACTGATAAAATGATGTCAGACCAAGATTTATAATAAAATGTACAATTTTTACTGATGTTTGGAACAAATGAAGCAAATCTACAATTTTTGAATTTGTCCTAAGAAGGGTACTGTGCTGCTGAAAACATCTTATGCACCTTTGATTTGGTTCCCGATTGATCAAAAAAAGAGAACAAAAATGTAGTTGCAGTTGCCCGGGAGGAGTTTCAGAACTCCTAAATGTCTCAAAAGACCAATATAAGTCTCAAAATTTATCATTTCACTATTCATTTTCACTTTCCTACATAGTAATTCAGAGAGCTCTCCAGAGAAGATGGGAGTCCCTATGAGGAAGCATCATTTAAAGATGAGCCGCTGACATCAGCACCCGACCGACTACCCACCTCCGGTAAGTGCTCAACAAACTACCTTGTGATTTTTGCAAATTTCCATTTTATGCATTTTTGTAGCATTTACAACCCTTTCCATTTTGAATCACATCTGAGATTCTGAATCGCAACCTACAACTTTCGTGTCGCATCTGGTATTTCCCAGATCACATCCAATTTTTCTAGATTCCTGTGTTGTATCAGGTATTTCCTGGATCACATCTAGTTAGGAGACTTAGAATTTTAATCTATTTGACCTGTTTGTGTGTCAAAAACTTTGAATTATCTAGCTAATTAGGAAATTTCCTCTTTGTTGTAGATAGGATACTGATATTTTGTCATTTTTGTCCAAAACAGACCCAGTTTGAGGTAGTCACATTTCACAGCACCTACCCATGTCATGTGCTAGCATTGTCTGGACTGCTGTCTGATGATGAGCAGACTACTATGATTTGATGTGGATTACGTTCTTTGATGGGTTTACCTGACATTGGGGTAAGCTATGGGTTGTTGACTGCTCTTGCTGAGAGATGGAACTTAGAGCACAACACCTTTCATTTCCTGAATAGGGAGATTACTATGACTCCCAAGGATGTCTTGCAGATACTACATGTGCTGATGATTGGGTATAAGGTTTCCTTTGAGTCAAGAGCTGGCATGGCCATTGGTGCTGCGCGTAGATATTTCCAGGATGACACCATTGACCAGAGTTATCTGTCTTGGGACTACATGGTCAACCATTACAATCAATTATTTGTGTATTTAATAGGTCTAGTAGGTGGCATCCTGATGCTAGATAGGGGTCAGAATGGATTTATGGTCGGTTTGGTGGGTATGATAGAGAAGATGGTTACCCACTGATGGAGATTTGCATGGGGTAGCTATATCTTAGCCCACATGTACATAGAGCTACATGAGATAGTATACCACTATACATAGAGTATGACTGTGGGGATCCTTATTCTCCAGATCTGAGCTTGGGAGCATATCCCCGTGACACAACCAATTGTAGACAAACAGAGGGCACCAAAGCAGCCCTATGTTTATATGTATACAGGTCTTTTTTAGAAGCCCCATCTGGGAAAGGTTGAGTATTGGCACAGTTTATTTGATGATACGACTGAGGTCATTTGGTGGCCATATTTAGATTTCAAGGTGTGGACCTCAGATGCATGGTAGGTTCCTTACTTATGTCAGAGAAGATATCTCATAGGCAGTACCAGATATATTATAGAGTGGTTCATGATTGCCAGAGTGTTGAGATAGTATGGCCATCGACAGGGTAGGATAGAGGACATCACTGTATATGCCCAAACCAGAGATGAGAAATCATTATAGGGTGTGTTGGTTGTATTTCCTATTTTTTCTAGCTCTCCTGGTTCCTTGTCTTGCCCTCTGTAAAATTTTAGGTGTTCATGTCTAAACCTTGTCCAAATTGCAAAAACCCTAAAAAACCCTAGTTATCCAAGTGTTAAACAATGAATTTTAAACCCTAGACCATGTCTTATGTTTCAGCATTGCTTTTTCATTTCACTTAAGGCATGTGTTTTAAGTTAGGTCGCCTTATCATGTTACCCCCAGAGAATATTCTAAAGCTCTTCCCAACTTTTCTTTTTCCTTGTGTCGCGTAGTCTCATTAAGAAACAGAATATTCCTTTAGTGATATGAGACTTAGCGATTTCCTTCAGTCAGGTAGTCACAAGATAATGATGTTATAAAGCTTTGTTAAGCATAGGACCCACTATTAGTCAGGTGATCACGGAAGATTTCTCACAGTTATGAAAAGGTTCTCAGACTTCGTGATTACTTCATGTTGTGTCATCGCCAGATCATGCCAAAGCTAGCAGTTAAGTTTTCCTTCAGTCACGTGGTCTCAGAATAAAGTGGCGATTAAGAGATTTCAGCTCAAACTACGTGACTAACCATCTGTGGTTTACAGTGAAGTGTAGTTAGGATGTCGCTAGAATAGGATAAATGCTTCAGTTTTCCAGTATGCAGTAAGAGGACCAATGATTGGGCGACATTTGTCATAAAGTAGGTGGGTAATCGCATGACCGCCAGAAAGAAGAAATGGATTTAGCGACTTCGAGACTAAGGTGCTTTTCCTTCAGTCGCGGTGTCTGGGAATAATTTAAGGGTATGCCTGATCATTTTGTGATTATGCGACAGCCGTCAGATGAAAGAAGAAGAAGATCTAATGGTGGTCGCGATGTCTTGAAAGGAAAGTGCCCCAGGGAAAAGGTCCTTCCGACTTGGTGATTAGGGTATGTCACAAAGTCGTTAGAAGAAAAGAAAAGGCACTTGCAGTGTGTTAAGGTAAAGTTGAATATATCTCCCGACTGGGTGACTAAAGGTTGTCGCATGGTCTTGAAACAGAATAAAAGCATTCAGCGACAATGAGACAACTATGATGGTTAGTGGTAACGGCTAGTCACTAGGTTTCGAAAAGAAAGATGAGTTAAGGTTAACTCCATGTGACTTTGATTTTATTTTTGTCGCCTGATCGCCAGATGGTCACTTGGGTCAGCCAAGGTTAAGAAAGCACATTGTCGCCAAGTCTCGAGATAGAACCATGGTTAAAGACAAAGGCCCACGACAAAGAGACTTAATGCAGTCGCGGGGTCGGCTAATTACAAGATCTGAAAAAAGGTGGCAGTTACTTGATGTGACAAAGTAAATCTCTTGGCAACCAATCAGAGGCTCAAATTTTGATCACAGTGCAAAAAGGGTAGCTGTGATGTATGATAGATAACGAATTAAAAGGTAACATGTCAGCTCTCTTAAACATTTTATGATTGCTCTGAGGATTCATATTTGAAAATTTGATTTCCTGTCAACTTCAGCAACTACGGCTAGGTTTTTCAAAGTTCACGACATGGAAAATTAATGGCAGAACTGATGTTCCAAATTATGAGCTGTGTACTCTGAATGATGGCTATAAGGAGTTGATAAGTACATTATTTCTTGTTCACCGTGCTTTTAAGTTTTCAGAGCCAAGTTGCTGATTTTCAGGAAAGTGATATTTTGAGTAGTTTGCAGTGCATCCAAGTGATCAGAGATTTCTAAAATTGCAGAAGATTATGCTCAGAACAAGAAGGATGATATTGGAGATAGATTTGTTTCAATATCGGTAAGAGAAAAGAAGATTCAAAGTATTTCAGATATGAGCAGAGCTATGAGCGTTGCTTCAACAAGTGGAGGCAGTGGAGAGGAAAAGAAAGGAAAACTGAGTTACTCTGATGAGTTTCTCCATCCTCTACCAGGTTCAACAAAAAATAAGAAGGCCGATGCTAGTGTCCTCCTGGATGACTACAAAAACATTCGAGATGATGTGACCCCGTGCACAACAGGTTACTCTATTTTCACATACTTTTATAAGAATTCAGATAAGCCCATCCCTATTTCAAACCCTTGGACATGTGGTCTGGCTAGGTTTCTTGTTCCTGATGTTTTCTTAGATGTAGACCTATTTCTTGACCTATCAAATCACTATGATGCCCTCACAAAGAACATCAAAAGGGATGATGGCACTGCCTTGTTAATTTTGAACAGAAACTCATTTATGTAAGCCTTTGGCTTATTCAGCACCATGTCTACAAAGATTGACATGACGAGGTAGGGAAAAAGATACAGTTCTAAGCCTGGTATTGGAAAGGGCTTGTTGCAGAAGCATATGTTGAAAGAACTAAAAAATTACTTAGGTCCTATGGTTGAGCCCTATCCATATTATTACAAGGACCTGCACTTCTACATCAAATATAATGTATATGCCCTATGTAGAGTGCTAGGGATAGATGGAGATGCAGAGAGAATCAGTTATGGCATCTTGATAATGGTTCTGGACCTGCAAGAAGTGCATTCAAGCACTATTTATGATTATATTAAATATATAATTGATGAAATGCATAAGGGTTTTGTTTCAACATAGAAGAAATTGAAGAACCCTAAGGAGAAGGAGCCCAAATTCTTGCATTATTCAGTTCTAATGCACCTTCTCTTATATTTCAATTTTGTAACCATGGATACACATAATTTGTCTCCTTAGAGATTCTATCAAGCACAACCGAATCCTATCCAGTTTTGGGTTAAGGTTTGGAATTATACTTCCAGAGATTGTGACTACTGTGCATTCCAAAATTGGATTGTGTATCCATTTGTGCAGAGTTTAGGGACAAGCAGGACTAGAGTCCCATTGAAGATCATCCAATTGCTTAGGCCCTGCAATTACAAAGAAAACTGGTCTGGAAACCACAATTGGGGTGATTTCTTCTTAGAGGAGAATTTCACCATAATCAGAGTATATGGGTGTATTCATCCACCTCATATGTTACATTATCATGTTCCTGTGAGAGTTGCTGCTATGGAATTCATTTGGCAGCTGATGTTAACAGACAATGAGGACTTTGCACCACATAAAAAGGGGACTATAACCCCTAGCCAGTTCAAAATTGCAAATTTTACAATTGGTAAGAATGCCATAGATGAAGTGGGTCAATGGTTGGAGAAGTACAAAATGGGGGCAGCCCCTTATAGGTACATTGACCCAGAAGGCTTCATGGAAGGGGTTAGGAAGTTGTATACTCCTACTATCCCTAATGCTAATGTGCATTGTGAATGCATAGAAGAAGACTCAACGAGAAATATCTTGGATGAAGATGACATTCATATGAGAAGACTGAGAATTTAGGAGCTGCTAAAGTTGCAGACACAAATCAAAAGAAATGGATTATCCTTTGGGGGTTTTTACCCTGATCTCTCCTATTTTGATAGGATTAAAGCTATGATTGACAACTACTATGTGTTAGTAGAATAATTGGATACAGTCTTGGATAAGAAAGGTGCTCAATCACCTGAACATTCAGAATCAGAAGAGGAGAGTGATGATGATAGCGATTATGCACGTCCTCCTATGCTTCCTCCACCACAACAAGCCCCAGAGCAAGAAATGGCTGAAATCCCACAGTTGCAGGGAGCAGAACAACATATTATTGATTTAACAGTTGCCACTCAGCCAGATGATGTGGAAGAAATAGATGCAAAAAGGAATAAGTTGGAATTAGGACAGCCTTCATAGGAGGGCCACAGTAAGAAAAAGGATAAGGCTAAGGCCTTAGTTCCTGATACCAGGTTGTATGATCACAACCTAAGAAAAGAAATCAGGGAAGGTAAGAAGCAGAGGCCTAACCCAGAAGATGAGGTTGAGATACCACTTAGATCATGTGTTGATGAAAGATTGCTTCATCAACAAAAATTTCTGGACGATGACAACTTTGTAGAGACAGAGGAATTTAAGGACTTCCTGAGGTGGCACAAAATAGAGCAAATAAAGTCCCAATTAACTATGGATGGAAAAGAAACCATTACCAATGAAGCTCTAGTGGCCCTACAAAATTATGATCCTGAAAGTGAGGACATCTCTCCTGAAGATGCCAGGAAGATGGTACTAGGAAGTGGAATCTTATTGGTTGAAGGCTGGGACTTGGCTTCTACTTTCATTATAGATCAAATCAGAAAGCAGCCTGACTTTAAGATGGTTAGTGAAGTCCAAGTGGGAGAAATGATCAAAGGATTTGGGTATAACCCTAAGTCTCAGGCCTTTTCTATGCGGAGTTTGATCCCTAAGGACCAAAAGCCCCAATTAGTGAACATATAAGAGAATATGGTGGGGAATCAGATGGTGTGGTTAGTCCAAAATACAGGGGACCTAGAAATTTTCCAAATTATGACACACTAGGCTCAACTCAATGAGGATAAGACAAAGAAATTGTCTGAGAGGTATGCTACTCTGTTGGAAGAAACAAGTGCACTATCTAAGGACAGAGACACGTGCCATATACAACTATACCAGAGGGATCAGCTGATAAAGACATTGTCAGATGAATTGGAAGCGAAGCCCGAGGTAGTGTATGTGCCTGCACAACCACCACCAATGCAGATTAAAGACAAGCCTAAGTCAGAAGAGGTTGTAGAACAAAAGGTGGATGAAGAAAAAGGAATTGCAATAGCCTTAAAGGCATTAAAAGGCATATTAAAACATAGGATTGAGATCCTAAAAGACAAAGCTGATGTTGTAATTAATACATATAATAAGTTGCCTATATTGCATGCTGAGGTATTAAGGTACCTTCTAGTTCTAAACCCTTACTTCACAAAATGGTCTGCCAGGGCAAGTTTATTTGAAAAATTGTCATCTTTGCAGTCCATAAGGGAAGACTTTCCTCCAATAGTCACTGAGGTGTAAGATAAGCTCAAAAGAATAAACATTTCTCTCTCATTCTTCAAAGGAAAATTGAACCAAATAGAGGCTAAATTGAGTCTCTTTTTAGCTTATTTCAATAGGTTTATTCCTGCCTTAAAAGGAGATGATGACCAAGTAAAAGCTATAAATGCTTGGAGCAATGAGTTTGACACCAAGATGCCTAGTGAAGAGGCTTTTCTTTTGGGAACTGAGGTTGATATAGATGGATTTAATTTAATATTGGATGAGGCATTCAAAACTGAGACAGATATCAACAAGTTCCTACTTGATGTCAAGAACATCACTGATGTGAGATGGGAAAGGCAAAAGGTGTAGGTACAGAGTACTCAAGACTTCAATTGGCCAACAGATAATGAAGTAAAGGCATGGGAAGTCATGACAACACTGAAGAAAAAGAAGCCTGTGGTAGAGGAGGAAATTTTGGATGATGAGTGAGGTAAGCACTTGGCGCTGCACTGTTCAAAGACAAGATGGACAATTATTTCAAAAAGAGATGTAGGTGAGCAGGTGAGAACAACTATCTAGACTCTGCATAACTACACCTGCTACCATCTACAAATCAGATTACAATCGCTAGATCGGGAGAAGAACAAGAGATATCTAATTTTACCTTTTTGACTCTGTCTTTTCACCGCTTCTTCTCTCTCTCTTTTGTCTCTCTTGTATCTTTAGGGTTAGGGTTTTGTGACCATCTGAAGATTGTTACATCCTTAGGGATTTCAAGATGGTCATAAACCTATATATAGCATAAGACTTGTAATAGTTAAGGGTCTTTGATGTTGGAGCATTCTTGAAGAAGAGATAATATATCACAGAATTCTGATATTCTGGTTTCTGTCTATCTTTTGGAAGCTGTGTAATCTCTCATGTATGAAAGGCTGGATCTTATAAATAATAGACAGTGCAATTTTACTCTCCTCTATTGTTGTCTCTTTTTCTTTGTATGTGCTTTTCTATGCTAAGTTTACAAGGTATTCCGTAGCATTCTGGTTATAAGGTAACCATTTGATTATTTGCAAGTTTCTTTCAAGGAAAGAATTAAATTTTGTAAGTAATTTTAAGGAGCATACTGCTTTGTTTAAGGATTTGATACAATAGATTTGAGGTGACAGGATAACTTGTAAGGCAATTTATCTGAGTTGCATGTGAACTGTAAGGCAGTTTACTGTTTTTTATTTATATGATATCTTAGCTTATATTTGACTCTATAGCCCAAAGGATAGGCACTAGTTTAGAAAGCAGTATGATCATCTATCTATGTCTAAGATATTCCAATATATCAAAACCAAATCAATTAAAATACTTTGTTACTAAGAACAGACAAACTGAACTTGTTAAGGACCTCTGTCAGCAGGACACTGTCCATATTATTGATTCCTTGAAGAGTGA
>MU226213.1:1334503-1376879 GCA_018584345.1 Thuja plicata
AAAACATTTTACTGATAGTTCATTTCTAACCATTCATCATTAAATGCTATTTTAATATTTCCAAATAAACTGCAGTAACCAAATATATATGCTCAAATGGCTCATAAAATGTTAACTAAATAATAATAATAGTCCATCATAAAACCCAAAGTGTCAAAGAAAAAGTCATGTCATAGGAAGATGATAGGGTGGGCATTAGAGTGTCTCCTACCTCTTGAATGGGAGGTTGTGCTAGTAAAGGGGTGTGAAGATCTTGTAGTACCTCAAAGCTGGGTACATAACATTCTGCTTGATATTCAGGATTCTCTCTACCAACATGTAATAATATTTCATAAGGCCATGGTTCTAGTACTATCTCATATGTTTCAACACTCCCTGTTTTAGAGGTTCGGCTGTCTTTCAAAGCAGGTTTATCAGATTGAGCATTAAAACCAAGTCATGTTTTATCTCTTGTGTTTCGGAACTCCATGGGTATGGGTTCAATAAGCCCTTGACCTATGTCATTTAGAGGTCCCTTTCCTTTTTAGACCATTTGTGTGAGGAAATAATATCCCTTTCCATACTATTATGGGGATATCTTCACATGTTTGACCTTAGGTTCCACTGGTTTGGCTTTGTAAAGCCAGTCCAAGACTGTCTATTCTTTTGTGTTATCTAAAGAAGATGTAGATGCCTTTATCATGCCAGTTGCTTTGTGTACTTCTAGCTAGTTGGCTTCTATAGGTGTGAATGTTGATGAAGTTTTTCTGTAGGATCTCAGTGACACTAAAAGGTTTGTCAATGAGAGAGTTAGGTCCAACTTGTACTCTCCCATACATGTTTCTCCAAGTTTCAAGGTTTTTCTAAAACTCTTTATAACCATGTCCGTGGTAGTTTCAGGAGCAATGACATCCATATCCTCTTTTTTGTGTGGGATCATGCTACCTTCTTTGATATTGTTGCAATTGTAGTTAGCATCAGCAAGAATTGTCACTTCCACCCCATTATGTGGGAACTTTATGCATTGATGTAAGTAGATGGTATAGCTTGCATCTCATGAATCCATGGTCTCCCTAGTAGGATGTTATAGGCCAAAGGTAGATCCAGAACTTGACAGATGACATTCCTCTTAATTGTTCTGACTCTAATAGGTAGAACAATAAGACCTCTAGAGGATCTTTCTTCCTCATCATAAGCTCTGATGGTTATCTTGCTCCTAGAGTCAATTGTTTGTTCTGAGAGACCTAGTCTCTTGATTAGATCCAGTGTATAGATATTCAATCTTACACCTCCATCTATCAACATGCATCTAACATGAGATTTATGAAAAAGGACTTCAATATGGAGGGGTTGATTATGTGGATGCATTAATGACTTGTCATCCTCTTCAAAAAAGGAGAGGTAGTGTGGCACTGAGATGTGATTGACCATCGCCTGAAACTTGTCTATATCGATATCCTTTGGAACATTAGAAGCATGTAGAGCTTGTTTAAGGATTTCCCTATGCACTATGGATATCTTGAGCAATTCAAAAAGGGAAATTTTGGTAGAGGTCCATTGCAATTGGTCTACCAAGACACATTTTTCTCAAGGAATAGTAACCACGTGTTTTGATGCTGGTTTAGGAATAGTTACAATAGGAACCTTGGATGTTGATGTCGGTTTGGGAGGTCCTTTGATCTTAACCAGTGCTTGGCTCCGTGTCAGAGAACTAGTTTGGAAAGAGGTGTTATTAACTCCCTTGATTGTGATCAAATTTATAGATTCATTCTTAATGTCGAGCATATTGATCACATTGTCATTTTTGGAATAGGTGTAGTTTACCTCATTACTCCTCCCTTTAGATGTTTCTCCTTGATCATAATTAGGAAAGGGTTTTTTGAATGTTGTATGATCCTTATTGGTAGTGTGTCCATCTACTTTGATCTTACCTCCTTCAATAATGTCTTGGATGACATGTTTAAGCCTGAGGCAATTATTACTCTTGTGTCCCTATTTTTTTTGGAAGACACAATAGGAGTTATCATCCCGCCACCTAGGTTTGACCATTGGTTCCCATGGTTTGGAATCTAGGATTGTAAGAACTTTGTTATCCAATAGTGTTTTTAGAAAAGTCTCAAGAGGCTCTTCCAAAGGAGTGAAAGTTCTCTGGGGTTTTGATGTCCATGTCTGACCCTTGCTATTATCATTGTTCACTTCGGGTACAGAAGTTGTTACCTTAGTATCCCTACTTGCTTGCATGCCATTGGTTAGGTCAAATACCTCAGGTTTAGAATTAGTGTTAGAAGTGTCAACCACTCCATCATTAACAACATTCTTGTTTTATTTCCACCATTTAGATTTGGATTTGGAGTTGTTGGTCTTGTTTTCATTTTGAAGGGTAACCTCTCCCCTTTTATCCATGACTTCCTCAATATAGAGGGAATTTTTAATCATTCTGTCAAAGCTTGGAGAGTCTTGCATTTGCAATGCATAGTTCAATTCAGGCACTAGATTATTGAGAAATATCTCCATCTTCTCCATTTCAGGAATGGCCCTTGAATATTGTGCAAAATCTTCCTCCGTGTTTGTAGGAAGTGTCTAAATGATTCTCTAGTTCACTATTTGGTGTTACATAGGTCCATCATAGTTACATCATGTTGGATGTTGTAGGAGTAATGTTGAATGAACCATTGGATCAACTCCTTGAATGTCTTGACCTTGGGGTTTAATTTTGAGAACCACCCCATGGCATTACCTCCTAGACATCCTAGAAATAGTCGCATGAGGTATGTAGGTTCATGCATGTATTCTATGCTAAGAGCACAGAATTCCCTCACATGGTCATGTGGATTGATTTCTCCTATGTACTTTTTTCACTTTAGCCTTGCCACATTGGGGGGAAATGGGACCATAGTGATACTCTTGTCAAAAGGAAATGGACAAATGGTATCCAAAGAGTATTTTTTTTTTAGGTTTTTCCTTCTCTTGTTTGAGATTTGTGAGCTCTGTTTGCACCAAATTGAGTTTTTTGGTGAGAATAGTTGTAGGATTTGGTACCTCCTTTTCCTTGAGTTGGTCTACATCATAATCTTTAGGCAATTTGATGCCCGTGGAAGCTAAATGGAGGAAGTACTTTTCTTTATCCTTATCAATCATTCTTTCCATTATCTAGTGTAACCTCTTGCTTTGTTTGAGTTTTTCATATTCATCTTTAGTGATTTTTTCCTCACTGCCAGATTCAAACAAAGGACATTCAAACTTGGGTTCTTCTTCTTCATCAGTATCTTTGGACTTTTGGTGTTTTCCATTGTTATAGTCCTCAAAATCCTTACTCCATCTGCGAGTGTCGCTATCCATTTGAGGGGTATCTAGATCGAGAAGGGAACTATGAGAAGTTTCTACTTTTAAAGTGTGGTTTTTTAGGAGGAACTTTCGATCCTTTAGATGTGTACCTATTGCATCTTGTGTTAACCATGAATTTGTTCCTCAACTTTGTCAACGCTTCCTAATAGCGCAAGTGAGAGTTTCAGATTGTTCAAATGGGCATGTCTAGGTAAAAGTAACTATTTGTTGTTGGTGGATGTAAATGATTCCAGTGTCAGAGGGTTAGAATCCCCTGATAGTGAGTTGGGAACCAATTTTTTGGTAGAAAGTGGGTAGACCACACGTATTGAACTGATCGTGAAAGACTGACTAAGCAGGCAAGGTAGACATTTCAAAAGATTTTTGGAATTTTCAACATGGAGACTTGAAGAGACAATAGGAACCAGCTAAAGTGCTAAAAGGGTATCGTAATAAACTGAGACTTTCTAGGAAAAATGTCTACAAGTTCCCTCTTCCTTGAATGTGAGCCTCTGATGACACCAAATGTGATCCTAGAATCTGGATGTGACTATGTGCTGGCCAAATGCGAGCCAGTATACAGGATTCTATCCTAAATACCAAATGCGGCTTGGGAAATTCGGGATGTGATCTTATGACATCTTTGTCAATTTTGGTCAATTCTAAAAACTTTTTTTTTAAAGTGCATGAAGTTGCTTGTTTCTATATTGCTTTTGGAGATGTTGTAATGTGTCAAAAACACTTGTACTCCAGGGTTTGAAACTTGTTGATTGTTTTGAGGAGCTTATCTTTTTAATGATCTTTTGAACATGTCAAACAGTTTTTCATTATTAGGAGGGTGAGACAAACACTCATATTTTCCTATTCTCTAGGTGGAGGATGAAAATCTTTGCTCATTGACTCAGGTACACACTCAAATGCTAATCAGAATATAGCCATCACCAAGCACGCAATGGCTCTAGTCATGATGTTTTATTAGCTGACTCCAAATGCAAGTGAGGGAACAATATGATGAGTGTCTTGGGGCAATTACTTTTTGCCTTGCACGAATATTATCACTCTTTCAGGGATGAATCAGGAATTATTTCAGTTGAAGTTGTAGATTATTACGTAATCTATTCAAAACTGTCCCCCATAGGATTGCACAAGGAAAAATTTAGGCGTATAGCCCTATGAGTACCCAAATATATACAGTCTCGCAAGCAAGATTCAAGTGGCTCCACTCTACATATACCCAGTATGTTCAAGGAATGATGTAAAAATTCCATGAAAAAAACTGGCTCTGTCTTTTGAGGCTTTAGCCTATGAGGAAGAAATTATTTATAGTGAGTTGGAAGGGTTGGCGTAAAACCTGTCCTCACTTGGATCATTCCTAGGAGATTTTTTTCCTTAACCAGAACGCCCTCTACTATTTAAGTATATGTACAAAGGATTGGCAAGCTTTGGATGTCTAGATTTATGATTCTCCCAAAGAAGAAGAGCATACTCTCCTAATCTAAGTCATTTTCTCCCAAAACACATAAAGCAAAGTTCATTCCTTTAAGCTATGTTGAGCTTGATTTAGTTTGCTCCTATTTTAAAAAAATAGGATTGCTTGGAAAGAAAAATTTTCCTTGTTCAATTAGCCACAAGATTTAGTGAGTTTCTTGTCAAATTACTGAGCCAAATTGAATTTAAATGATTGAACTTGTTCTTTGATACCACATATTTAGTGCTTTGATTGTCCAATTTCTGATTTCCTAAAGAAATTATACGATGTAGTTGTTCTTTAAACCACAAGATTTAGTGATTTGAGTTTGTTCATTTACTGATCCCAAATGAAATTAAACTGTGAGATTGCTTGTTCATTTACCTCCAAATTCCGTTCAACCCATAAACTAATGTGTGAGTTTCTGATTTTACTTAAAAGGAAAAGAGCATAATCCTCTAGTCAGTTTAGTGATAGATTGGAATATGTATCTTAATTTGGAACTCAAGTAAATAGAAGTCAAGATGGGGGTTGGGTAACCTGAAAAACCAAGTTAGTAACTGTTTATGTTAACTCCCATGAAAACCCTCAAGAACAACCTGTAAACACTTGTTAGGCTACAAGACATCAAAAACACAACTTGTCAAAATGTTGGAGTTAGGAAAACAAAGTGTATAAACTTTCTAACCATATGCGAGCCTAAAAAAAAATCAATGAATGCAATACAACATACTGTATGTGAGCTTTCTTACCAAATGTGATAGTATGCTCCCCAGATGCAAGCCTAAACTGAATGTGATCTGGGAAATCTTGGATGCGAGCCTCGTTTACCACGGTGCGATGGCATATCCCGTATGCAATCTAGAATGGTAAAAAATGAGCCTGTAACAGGATTATGGGCATGCAAATTAGTGAAAAAGTGATATAAAATGAGGCCAAGTTGGAAATTATGCCCCACGATGGGTGCCAAAAATCTGTGTGTATATTTGTGCACCTATTATTTGCAACACAACACTTTAATAAGTCATTGAGTTAGTGAAAAACATGGGTTAATGAGCATATAAACCATAACTTTGACTTGTTGCTTTCTAACTAGGATGAGTGTAGCAAATAACATAAAAGCCCTCATATTTATGCTAAATACCACTGACATAAACAACCTAGCATGAAAGATTTAGTTTAAAATAAGCTAATATTCAATGAGCAATGCATATTAGTCTAAAAATGGACATTCTATCAATACATAAGAATGAACTATAAAATGAATTATGAATTTAAGTCTATTCCAACAGCATAGCAATGCATTTACAATATGAGATGAAGGCTTCTTTGTGCTCCAAAATGCCTACTATTTATAGGAGAATGAGAAAGAGAGAGGGGAGACAAGGCTAATTAATGAGTTGAGGGACTCATTAATGGTGGTGTAAGAGCCATTAATGCTTTGAGCATTAATGAGGCATGGAGGAGACATGGGCTTAAGGCATCTTCATTAATGAGACATTAATGAAAGCCTTAAAGAAGCATGGGAAGGGTGTAAGACTCAACTTGGCAAGTTGGTCCCTTAGGAAATTCTTGCTTGAGAAAGTGGACTTTCTCAAGTGGGTGGAGTTTTTAATCATTCCCTAATGGAATGTGACAACATTAGGAGGTGGGTTAGGGTTAGAATTTAGAATTAGGATTATATTAGCAAGGGTGGAATGGGTTGAGATGGTTTAGAACCCAGGGTAAAAGTAGTTGAGATAGGTTAGGTTGGGTTTAAGGGAATATTAATTAAATGAATTAAACTTATTTAATTCATTTAAAAATATAGGATTTTAATTATTTAAGCATTTTATTGCTTTTTAATAATTAGAGGACTATAGTCATTTTAATTAAATTAAATAGGCTAGGGGAATGGGTTAATTTCAAGTGGGTAATTGATTTAGAGATTTATTTAATTCCTTTATAATTAAGTACTATAGCCATGTTTGAATTTGATTTCATTTAATTGGTTTGAATTGCTTTAAATTGTATGGCTATAATAGTTAATCTAATTCAGTGATAAAAATCACCTAGGATATTAAATTGATTTTGAAGAATTATGCCAAGCAGTAACAGAGTCATTTAGACATAATCAAGGGTATGATCACACTTAGGGAAAATAGGGTCTATAGTTGGAACATACCAAATTCAGGTGGTTACACAAATTATACACATACTCCTTGTAATATCTTCCCTTATCATATAGTCCATTGACATATACATTACAACATCCTTTGTTATCAAATTTTCTATTGTGCATAGATATTTTCTTTTCTAAATTAGAATGAAATCTTGATTTAGTCCTATCAAAGGGATTGATGCAAAATTTCACACTTTTATATCCTTGAAAATCCATGAACTTAGTGTCATTGTCACTGCTCTCATTATGTCAACTTTGCAAAAGTACACCCTCTTTATGAAAGTATAAAACTTCCACCACTCTTGAAGTCATTATGGTATTAGAGTCTGAAAAATCACTTATTTTAACGATTGCATCTTCTGATAATATTTCCATGATTTCAACATTATGTTATTCATCTTCAAAACAAGGTACATTTCTCTAGTTGTCCTTTGGATTTTTTGATTTATCATCGTGAAAAAGATCTTGAAGAAGATTGAAGTTACCTTAATGTTTTCCTTCTTTTATATTATGATTATATTGTATGTATTCATTAAGCGTCTCATCCTCATTATGTAGTAAATTTGAAATATTTAGGTCATCCTTGAATACATTTTCTTCTTCTTTTGTCTCACATAATTCTACTAGACATATATTATATTTAGGAGTATTTTATAAAAAATATTTATCTATTCCTCCATCAGACATACTTTCATGAGAGTTTCCCTCTGGTTCATTAGGTGTTTTATCATGTAAGAGATCATGAAAGTTCACATCTTCACTAAATTTGTACACTTGAGAATAATCATCTTCTCTATTAATAACATCAAAATATTCATCCATTGAAATTTCCTCTTGTATATTATTTGTATGCAATTCTATTTCAGCCCCATAGTTTGAATGTATTTCTATTTCACAAAATGGATTAAACATTTCTTCATATTCCTCTAGAGCTTCATCATTCGAAAAACTTTCACAATCACTTCCAGGTACACCTTTTGTATTATACTCACCAAAATATATGTATCCTCCAAACATATAATTTTCCTAAAAATTATCATTTGGTTCATCAAATCCATCATGAATATGCTTTAATCCACTTCTTTGTTTATTTTGGCAAGTTGAGAAAAAATTTGGAACATTTATCTAAACATGTCTTTGGTATTTTGTATCTAAAAAGTCTAAAATTTCTTCTGAACTGAGAAAATTTTCTTCCTCATTTTTACATTCCCTGAAGTCTATTTCACATGTCCTATTACCAAAAGAGTCAGCCACACATCAATCAATTACCGGTTCACTATACTTCACATTTTCTTCTCTGATGAATGCACCATGACATATATACTTGATTATTTGAGATATGTAGTTACGGGTAGAATTATCATTTTCTTCACATGTTTTGAGAGAAGAGTCTGAACAAGGCATTAAATCCATGGTGTAATCTTGGCTTCTTTTTGTACCTACAAGGTAGATATTTTATTCTCCATATGCATCATAAGGATGTATATAAAGTTCCTCTTCCATAGTGCAATTTTGAATTTCTTCCTATTCATAGCACATGTTTTCTTCTTCCTCGCTTGCATCATGAAACATATCACGAAAACATTGCTCAAATTCTCTCCATGATGAGATACTTTGTTCAAGTTTCATACCAAAAAGCAAACTTACATGACCTATTAATGATCTTACAAATAGTTTCATAATCACATCTTCTGCATAGATATGACAATCTTCAATAAATATAAAAAATGACTACAAATGCTCCATTGGTGATTCTGATCCATGTCCACAAAATTTTGGAACATATATTTTTAGTTTAAGAGGAAAATATTTTTGACCACTAGGGATGTTTTTGAATTAAGCAGTAGCAAGAGGGTGTTATCCTGAGGTACAATAAATAACTAACTAGAGAAGAATTAACAGAAAATTAATTAATCCTAGAAAGTAGCAGTAGAGCATATTAAATCATCTACCTCTACCAAAAACCAAAATGAAAAAAAATGTTCTGGATCACGAACACTTAGTTTCAAAAACCCACGAGAAAATAGTATCAAGTTTAAATAGAATAAAAAGTAAACCATGCCACGCAAGGGTAATAAACATAATTAAAGGTTTAAACTTAAAACTGAAATATAAACTAGCCCAACTATAGGGCTTGTTGTCAGCAACAACACAGTTCACAGCACCACCCTGGTCCAACAGTAGAGTCATTTTCCTATTGGCAAGTGATCATTTTGTGTAAATGTGATTCACTTTTTGGTTTTAATTTATGGAAACACATATGTGTTTCAGATCAATTCCTATAAAGATAAGTTTTGTTGATTCAGAAATCAACTAAGTATAGAAGCCGAGATACAAAAGTATTTTGGATATCTAAGATTGAGATCGATGAACTAGGGAAAGTGAGCTTAGAGGAAGACAATATGGGGTATGTATGAACTCCACCTAAGATCAATATTGTTTTGGTAATGTCTACAATGAGTTATAAATAATCAAAGATAGACAGACTACATCAGTACAATGATACAGAGCAGTTGGACAGTAGTGAAGATTGAGGGAGTATGACATGGACACAAGGCAATCAAAGTTGGATTTTCTTTGTTGATAACCTAAAAATTTACTATGTAAGAGATTTGACTATGAATTTGATATTTACTATAGTAAATGTATTTTTTATTGAAGGCCAACTTTGTAATATTTGTAATATTCATATTGGGAGCCGACTTTGTAAAGTTGTGAGACATATATGTAAGATATTTTTGATAAAGATATAAGTTTTTGTTGATGGACAGTTGAATGAGTTTTTGAGTGAATAAGAAAGAAGAGAATGATAGAGATCATTGAAGATCTATAAAGGAACTATCTAAGCACTAGTGTTTCTTGTTTTTTTCATGACTGAGAACACTTTGTAATCATAATTACTTTGTAAGAGTTGTAAGCTCAGTTGGGCCCTAACAGGGTGTTTTGAACCTTTAACAGGGTTGTAATTCCTTCAACGAGGAAATGTGCTATGTAATATTCAGCTCCTAACAGGGTTAAGTATCCTAACATGGACATTATACTTTATTACATTCTTGTGGGTACCATCCCCACCGAGGTTTTCCCTTGGCCAGGGTTTCCTCAAAAACAAAATATGGTGTTATGAGTACTGTGGCATTTGCTTATGTTCTTTTCATTACGGAAAGTTTATGGTTAGTTTTTAAATGGTTGAAGAATTTAATTAAGTTCTATAATAATGATTCACCCCCCTCTCGCTATTATCCAATTCTAACAATTGGTATCATAGATTTTGGCCCTTGGAGAGAAAGTCTAACAACTTGAGGGAGATCAAAACAGATTTGAATAGTTTGCAAGAAAAAGTTGATGTTGCAATTGAAGACCTGGACAAAGGAAAATAAGAAAATGGAGAGTTGATATTCAACATGCAAAGAGGTGAGAAATTTATAAATAAAATTAAGGAACAACTTGAGTTTTCCAGAAGTCAAAGATAAGACATTATAGTTTAGATAAGACAGGATTCAGATGAAGACAATTAAGATCAGGTGAGGCAACTAAAAGAAGAATATGAGACTCTAAAACTTTCAAATGAGACTATGGCTAAAGAAATCCAGATACAGAAGGATGCTAAGAAGAAAGTTTAAGAATCTTTAAAAAATGCATTAGATCAAATGAATAATGACGCTGATAACTACAAGAAAAACTATCTAGAAATGGAGAAATACAATCAGATTATAAAAGGTGAACTTGTTGAAGGAAAGAAGCACATTGAGAAACTTCACACCAGCAGTGACTTGATTGATGAACATAGATACAAGAAAAAATCTAAAGGTGATATGACTCATATTGGCTTCAATGAAGTTGAATGTTCAAAGAATCAAGAAGAGAAATCCAATGGGAAGATTAATATTGAGAAAACTTCTACTAAAGAACCTAGAGAGAATATCAAACCCTTCAGAGGTATAGTCTTTGGTTGCAACAAATTTGGACACATGAAAAGAGACTACAGAGGTAATGCCCCTTTTAGAAAAAATTTTGGTTATTGTTTTAATTGTAATGGATATGGGCATAAGAAATTAGAATGCAAAAAACCTAATCAATCTGGATATAGACAAGACAATGGAAGAGAATCTACAGTGAAACCTACATGCTACAAATGTAACAACATTGGACACATTGTCAAGTAATGTAAACTAAAAGTTAATTAGGAAAGAAGACCTCCTATATGTTACAAATGCAATAATCTAGGACATATAGCAAAGTTTTTCAAGTATAATGGATTAGAGAACATAATAGTACCACCTCCTATGAATTCACAGAAGAATGGAAATGATATTGGTAAGAGTGTTGAAAATTTGAAGAGTGATTTTGAAATTTGTTTTAAGAAAGAAAAAGATAGAAATAGTGGTAAGATATGGACGGTCAAAGAAACCAGTGAGACATCAGTTTAGGGAGAGTCAATAGATGATACTGGATCTTTGCCTGATGGTAGTAAAACAAAATTGACCTAATTGGCTAATCATGGCCTTATAGGGAGCATTGGATACAAACATCAAAATATATCCTGGCCTGAAATCTATGGATTGAGCTTGAGCAAGCTTGGGTATGAAGTTGGCCGACATCATATAACATACATCTACGAGTGCAACATCAGCCCACACATAATTTTTTTGCAAGATCTAACAGCCAACTAGACAGTATTGAGTAAAAGTGAAACTTATGACTTATCATTCATCACCATTCGATGACCTATCTCTTAGATGACTTATCATAAATCACCATTCAATGACCTATCTCTTTACCATTTGACAAAGAGTGAGCTAAGAAGATCAGAGAGTTGAGAGATTTAGTTTATTCTACATTTACCATGCATGATCGATTGAAGCATAAACATAGAATTTAGCGGAAGAAAGGTATTTTACACCATCTAGCTATGGATGCACCTATTATTTTTGATGTTGTAGATTGACCTAGGTACAAATTTAAGAAACATCCATTTAATTCCTATGAAGAGGATCCAAAAGGATCATTTTCTCAAACCTCGTATGGCGTATTACACGTAGAAGATATTAGGGCTTACATACATTATAAGTATAATATACTGGGAATTGATGAGATATCAACTAAGATGGAATATATGACTGATAATGGAATCATGAAAGAAGAATACAAACACATTGATCAGTTAAGCATAATGAAGATTCTGGACTTATGTGTATTTGATGAAGATGAATGGTTTAAGATATTGTTGAGCAGGGTTCATGATCAATTCATTTGAATAGGTGATCAGCCTGTAAAGATTTGTAGTGACCTAAATCATGAAATTAGTGGACTGGACAACACTGGAGTCATCCCTAATGCCGAGAAACATGTAAAGAAATAAGTTGAAACCCTAACTCATTCTAAATGAGATAGATGGGCAATGACTATGAATGACATCTTTCAGCAAGATGTGAGATTTATTGCTATGATACTTGGATACAAATTATACTATAGTAGTAGACCTAACTTAGTATCTATAGGAGTAATTATGATGACATGGAGAATGGTGAAGGAGAATGTGAAATATAACCTATGCGAAGTTCTGGCACAACTATTTCTTGAAAATGTGAAGCTAGTGAAGAAGGACAGAACTAAGAGCTTCAAATTTTGTTCATTATTGATGCATATGTTTATACACATTGAGCACAAATTTCCTAGCTTACATCCTAGTGGTTGGAAATATGGGATACCTACTGGTATTCTAATCTCAGAGTTACAAAAGATAGAATACTACTTGGGTTGATGGAGAATTGTTTGCTATGATCAAAATATTTCAAAGACAAATGAAAACCAGATACAGGATACATGAGGATATTGTTGAAAAGTACAAAGATACAATCTATTTTATAGTTGAAACTGATTGTGTGTATTTTGAAGCAGTCACACCTAGAAAGAAATGGTGTTATCACATGGGTTATGAAGTAAGTTCTGAGGTACTTACCATGCAAGTAGAACATGTTATTGCATCAGAAGTTGATACATCAGAAGAAACATGGGGAACATATGAGGAGAAATTAGAAAAGGTGAGAGAGGAAAATACTAGAGGTCCGAGGAAAAGAAAAATTGAAAACCTTGTACATGAATGTTGTGTAAAAGGTGGATTGATAGAAGAAGAACTGAAAGAAGTGAAAAAGAATATTCTAGATAGATCTCTTGGACTAGAAAGTGAAAGTACTTCAGCCCCTCCCACTCCTAAGGTATTTATGATAGAAATTCCACCTCCTTCATCACAGCAAACATCACAGATAGAGAACATCACTCCTAGAGTAACTAGATCAAGGATGCAGGCATCGCCTAAAGAGAAGAGCATAGTGAAAGAATAGAAGAAAACATAGAAGCACATATGGAAGCTTGATATGAAAATGATAGAAAAGAGAGAAATAGAACAAGGTAAACTGGTAACAATTGACAGATGCTATGATAGGAATGCAGACTCAGATAAGCTTAAAATTGAAGATATTGTAATTGATCATCTACATACTTTCAAAAAGACTCTATTAGAAATTGAAGGCAGTATACCTAAGGACTTTTATGGGAGATTAAACACAAGAAAAAACTTATCATAGATTGAGGATGATACAATTAGGAACCAAGAAATTGATAACATGATGTCTATGATATCATTACAAGAAAGGGAAAGGATATTCAAGGAATTAAAACCTTTACTAAGGACCAAGGAAAGATTGTTGAAAATCATGACAAGGAAGTATGATGAAGTCATTGAGGAAACTCAGAAGGCACTAGAAAATATATTGGTGAATACTACTTCTGACAAGACTCCACCTCCTAAGACCACTTCGCCTACAAAATTAGGAATGGGAGAAAGCTCTAAATAAAATGAGACTAATGCTAAGAAAAGAAAAGTAGATCCTCCACCAGATTTCTATATTTATGGTGTGTTAGTGACTCTTGACACATCTCAAGATGAAAATGATCCATTTGCAGGAAATGTGGACACCTCTATAGAAGATGAAGTGGAACAGAAAGAGGAAGAAGAGTAGAAGAAGGAAGAAGAACAAAAGATAGAATAGAAAGAGGATGAATAGAAAGAGGTAAGAACTTCATCTATCTCATTTTTGGCAAGAAGTGATGTAAATATTAATAGCATGGATGAAGTTGAATTGGTCAAACTAGCATTTACTACATTAAACAAAGCTAAGGAAAGATCACAACAGAAAGGGGACAAAAAGGATAAAGTAATTACAAGAGCAATTGATACTGTGAACAAATTACTTCCACTACCTATTGTTTTTTAGCACAAAGATGATATTCAAAATCTAAGAATAACACTTGATGAATTTGATGAGAACTATGAGAATTTGATAAAGATTGTAGTGGAGAAGGCAGAGAAAAAAAATTTAGAGAAGAAGCTTACAGAATTTTGCAAGTCTATCACATGGGACTTAGGCATTGTGAAAATTTGTTTGAAAATGCAAAGAGCTACATTGGACATGGGAGAAAATTGTTTAGTTATTGCATGAATCCTATCAGGAACATTTAGAATGTGAAATACATTATTGCCAGGGAAAGGGAAACTATGAACAGTATGATGGACAATTATGAAGCATCTTCACAATCTATAACAGAGTTAGAAATGGAATTCACAAGATTTTTGGAAAAACTCAGTGTTTTGGATAATGAGAAAGAGAGAGTGCTGACAAGATTTAATTTGTGGAAGAGTTTAATCACTCCTAAGCTATCCATACTTGAGGTTCATTTATAAGACTTGGATAAAGTAACAAATTCATTGACTAAATATATTCCCAAATAATTGAAAGAAGTTGAGACCACATCATTTGCATTGAATGGCATCATTCATAGATCATTCAGATATTTTTCAAGTCATGGAGCATAGAAGTGAAGATCTTTGAAGATTCCTTTGAAGACATTCTGAAACTTGTGAGAAAGTGCTAAATCCTATTGTTTTGTATGCACCTTTGTCATTGTTTTCAAAGGAGGAGAAGAGAGAAGAATAAGAAAAATTATTTAATTAAAAAAATATAAAATAGAGAAAATGGGAGAAGAGACTAGAAGAGGAAGGAGAGAACATAAAGGAGATAGTTTTTGTTGGAACACTTATTCATTTTTTCTAAGTGTTGCCATCAATGCCAAAGGGAGAGATTGTTGGAAAGTGATCATTTTCTATTAATGTGATTCACTTTTTGGTTTTCATTTATGGAAACACATCTGGGTTTTAGATCAATTCCTTTAAATATAAGTTTTGTTGATTTAGAAATTGACTAAGTATAGAAGCAGAGATACAGAAGTATTTTGGGTATCGAAGATTGAGATCGATGAATTAGGGAATGAGAGTGTAGAGGAAGACAATATGGGGTATGTATGACCTCCACTTAACATTGATTTAGTTTTGGTAATGTCTATGGCAAGTTATAAATAATTGAAGACATACAAACTGCAGCAAAACAATGATACAGAGTAGTTGGACAGTAGCAAAGATTGAGGGAGTATGACATGGACTCAGGGAAACAGAAGTTGGAATTTGGTTGTTGATAACCTAAAAATTGCCTATGCAAGAGCTTAGACTATGCATTTGATATTTACTATATTAAATATATTTTGTATTGAAGGCCGACTTTGTAATATTTGTAATATTCATATTGGGAGCTGACTTTGTAAAGTTGTGAGATATATATGTAAGATATTTTTGATAAAGATATAAGTTATTATTGGTGGACAGTTGGATGAGTTTTTGAGCGAGTAGAAGAGCAGAGAATGAAAAAGATCATTGAAGAGATATAAAGAAACTATCTAAGCACTAGTGTTTCTTGTTTTGTTCATGACTGAGAACACTTTGTAGTGAGAATTAATTTGTAAGAGTTGTAATCTCAGTTGGCCCCTAATAGGGTGTTGTGAACCTTTAATAAAGTTGTAATTCCTTTAACAAGGAAATGTGCTATGTAATGCTAAGCTCCTAATAGGGCTAGGTCTCCTAACAGGGACATTATACTTTAGTACATGCTTGTGGGTACCATCCCCACAAGGGTTTTCCCTTGGCCAAGGGTTCCTCAAAAACAAAATATGGTGTTATGAGTACTGTGTCATTTTCTTATGTTCTTTTCTTTACTACAAGTTGATGGTTAATGCTTAAATGGTTGAAGAATTTAAATACGTACTATAATAATTATTCACCCCCCTCTTAGTATTATCCAATTCTAACATTTCCATCCCATAAGCGGTTGGAAAGTAATAGGTCAGACCACTCTTCATTCAAGAGCTTGAAGAGCTCATGATTTCCTTGCAAAAAAGCCTTCCATTCAGAGGCCTTCACATTTAATACAAAAGGGTTGTTGATGAAGCATGCATAAACTTAAGGGTGAACTTGCTGACATTAGACAATCTCCTATTGGTGTTATCCAAGTCCCCATTAATTTTGGCCACCATATTCTCTAGATGAAAAATCTCATATTTGAATCTTCCAACCAAGCTTCCACCCATAACAATTTTGGTACCCTCATCCATATTGGCTTTCTCAGTAGTGGGGGCATTGTCCTCCTTACCCTTATTAGCCAAGGTAGTTTGATTGTTATCTTTACCATCCTCTTTGTCAGAGAAATTATTAGCCTCTTCTCGGCTAGGAGATCCTACCAAGGCATCCTCCTGATCAAAGAACTCTTTCATATCTCTTTTAACCTTCTTCTCAGCTAGGAAGGAGGAGTGGCAAGTAGTGATGGTTGGAGGTTGGTAGCCTATGGGAATTCTAGGTTAATGTAGATCTTTTTTCTCTTTTTGGGGGTCAATGAGAGAAATCTTCAAGGGTTAGGTCATGTTTGGAGCCAGACTGAGATCCATGAGTAGGGTGGGTTTCAGAATAATTATGATTGGCATCATGGGTAGAGCATCTCATAGATCCTAGGGGAATGGGAAAGCGCTGATTGACGGAGACTGATGGTAACAAAGGCTTTTTGGAAATTTTGGTAACTTCAATAGTGGGAGGAGGGAAGAGGGCTCGATGAAAGTTAGGGCTCGATGAAAGTTATATAATATGAGAATTAACCCATGTTGAAGGTAAATGATTTTTATCCCCAACGAGATAGCGTAATTCACATCAGCAACATTAGAGTCAATAGAGTGTAAAAAGTAAAATAGAAAAGAAATCATAATTTTTTGCCTAAGATAGTTTAAGAAGGGAAGATGGTATTTATAGAAAGTATTGTACCAACTCTCTAGCATGAAGTACTTAATGATCAATTTGTAATTTTTTGGAAACCCCCATTCTTAAACATCGATTTCTCTTCATTTTGGAAAAATGAAAAAAGCTAGTTTTTGCATGTATTTTATCAAATTTTCCCATTTCCGGCCTATCACAGGGATCCCCATAGATTTTCTGATGACTTTCTCATTAATCTCAAAAGTGATCCCATTAATGGTGATCTTCCTTTCATTTGAGGTCTTCACCAATTGTTGTGATATCATTTCATCATGGTGAGTCAGGTTTTTCATAAAGGTAAGAATCCCTTCCTCTTTGCAAAAGTACATGACCATGGGGTCAGAGGAAAAATATTCCTCAATTTTGTTTGGTTCAATCCTATGCTAGTCACCACCCATTTTTACACAAACCATCAAAAACACCCACACCCAGAATTTAGTGAAGAGAGAGTTTCTCGTAGCCACTTAATTGTAGTCATCTATGAAACCACTAAAACCAGAGCACATGTGGAAATAAAGGAAGTTGAAAAAAATGGTGAAGTGAAAGCTTTATCTTAGCCTAAAATTCTTGTCAGTATGAGAGCCATAGTTAGGGTAGTAATTTCCCTTTTGCCTCATAAATCACCACCAGAGACACTACCGGGGTCAACACATGGGAACAACATTGTAATACACAAAAGCCATCATTAACGTGTGCCCTAAATATTTTGTAATCCTTCATAATTTGCACTTGCCTTAAAATCCAATTAGTATAATAATGACACAAAAAGGTACCATAATTTGTCCCGACCATGTCAACCCCCTTTTGAAATGAAGAACCCTTTGGTGAAATCCATATGGCATTTCAAAGATAAACTAGTGCTAGTGGTTTTATTGAACGAGCACTAGGGCCCACTCGTTAGCAGCCAGACTAAGATCCATTTTTTAAACATCATGGGGTTTGATTTTAACATCGCTCATTTCCCACCTAAGAAGGTACTAAGTAGCCTTGGGAAGTTGACTCACACCCCTCTAACACCGTAACCCATCTAGCTAAATACCAACAATATCCATGGAGTCCGCAACTAAGTTACCTTCCCTGTAAGTATGCCTGATGTTTTCCATATGAATTCATCCCATAAAACCTCTTATATCAGATAGAATGGGGTCAAGTTTCCATCCACCCATGGAATTTCTTGTAATAGCCTAAGTGATAATTTATCATTCACCTTCAATTTCAATGCTAGTACAACCCAAGCTAATACCAAATTTAGACCCCATAGGAGGGTCATACCGTCAGCCTAGTTAATAGTATGGTTTGAAGGGTACAATTAAGATAAGCCACCATTCTCCCCCTATGATCACAAATGATACCTCCACCCGCCTAGAGACCTCCATGGATAAAACCATCAAAATTAAGTTTGTTCCATGAAGGCTGAGGTAGAGACCAAATAGTGGCCTTTCTAGGTGTGAGTTTGGTGTTGTCATATCTGGCGAACCCCTTGCTGATTCACCAATTCTTAGAAATTATACATTAAAATTTAGAGGGGGGATACATGGACTCTTGTAGTGGGCCACCATCAAATTATCTTGTAACAATTTGATCCCTAGGTGGAAGACCTCAGTTGTGGGGAGTTTAATATCCCTAAAGATCCTCTTATTACACTCCTTCCATAGGATCCATTAGAAAATAGGAGAGATATGGTTCCACAAGAGTATTATCAGGGGGTGCTGGGAAGGAGAGTGATATCATGAATCCTGTCTTGGATATCCCTATTGGAAACCCAAAAGAGGTTGACCTAAGAGAGGATATGCTGCCATACCTTAGTAGAAAACTCACAATGTACAAAGATGTAATTTATACTTTCCTCTCCCTTCTTACATAAACAACATCTGTTAGCAAGGCTAAAGCCCACTTTACTAGGTTTTCAAGAGTGAGGATTTTTCCATGTAGAAAATTTCACCAAAAACAATTCACCTTATGGATTAATTAGGACTGCCAGATCATCTTCCATCATGTAGTGTTAGAAGTTTCATTAATCAGTAGACAATAAGTTGATTTGACATAAAAACCCCCATGTTGAGTGTATCCCCATGGCAGTCTATCAGGTCTTTCCATTAGAGGAATGCAGACTACGTGTAACAACTCACTGAGTTTTGTAGCCAAGTCGGGAAGGTCAGGTCTGTCTTGCAGGTGTGGTAGGAGGTCTATCCATTTAACATTGTTAATAAAGTTGGAGACCAGGGAACAAACTCTAATAGTTAGGATGCTTCTTAAATGATAGAATCTAGAGGTCCCAAGAGTGATGTTTGGAAGCCAAGGATCCTCCAAAAACTGGATATCCCTGCCATTGCCCAACTACCATATGGCCCCCTTTTTCAAAATACTTCTACATTTGAGAATGTTATTCCAAATTTTGGATCCCTTGTGGTGACCCTGTTCCATGAGAGTTTAAAAAAGAGACCACAATCATGGAAGAGTTTATAGAGTGTATTGCAGAGGCTTATAACCATTGACTATGTATTCTCAAAGATCATGTTTCTAGGTTTGATACGATTGACCATGATATATGAGAATACTTTATAGAGTGTATTGCAGAGTCTTATAACCCTAAAGTCCTCCATAGTTATGGGCTCCAAAAATTTGGGGACCAAAACAATATAGGTGTCTTTAAGCTCCTTGATGATTTTCTTAGCCCTGATGAAGTCTTAGGGTTTTTAGTCACATTAGAGCTGACAATATCCCAAAATTATTTGAAGAAGGGTAGGGGAAACCATCTCGGCTAGGGGCCTTATAAAGTACCATAGAGAAAATTACCTTACAAACCTCCTCATTATTGACCCTGGAGAGGAGGATATTATTATCAGCATCTGTGATGACCCTTGGTAATTGGGATATGAGTTGGTTTTGTAGGTTATCAAGGTTCCCAGAGTTCATATCAATGAAGTATCAGATGAAATAATCAGTGGCCAAATTGCCAAGAAGAATTGGGTCAAAGATATCTAATCCCACAAAATTTGTGAGAGTGTAGATCAAATTTTGTTTCTTGTACTTACAGGAAAATTGATGGAAAAAGGTCATGTTGCAGTCTCCCTCTTTGAGCCATAAGACCCTAGATCTCTATTTCCAGAAAAAATTATTCATTGGTTAGAGTATCCTTCCAACACTTCCTAATATTTTCTTCATTAGTGTGGAGGTCAAACGATAGGTTACCAACATCCATTTTTCCCTTGGAGAACTTCTAGTTTCTCATATAGAACCTTCTTAGTTTGAAAAATGTCGCCAAAGGTGGTTTTATTCCAACATTTAACAACACCTTTGATTAACTCTAGCCTAGAAGAAACCCTAAACATAGTTGTACCTTTGATCAGGTTAAACCACCATTGTATGATCATTTTGTGGGAGCTGGGGTGGGAGGCCCACATAATTTCATACCTGAAAGGTGAAAAGTAGGGGTATCAGACATCCACCCATTTGAGAAAGAGAGGATTATGATCAGAGGTTTTCCTCAAAAGAGCAACCAACAAGGATGCCCACCCCATGTCCTAGGACAAGGAGGTAAATACTCGGTCGAGGTGAACCTAGATAACATGGTTCCCTTTTCTGTTCTTAGTCTAGGTGAAGGGTTTACCCCTTATCTCAACATCATAAATACCATTAAGGAAAAAAAATATGCACAAATCTCCCATGTTATCAGTATAATCCATATTACCCTCATACTTTTTAAAAGGGAACAAAGGGGAGTTAAAATCCCTGACCACCAAGAATTTTTAGTCATGAAGGGGTAAGAAAGAGGATATCATTTATTCCCACACCTCCCTTCTCTCATGATGGGTATCGAGAGCATAAATGTTGAAACATTTCCAATCAGCCAATGAAGAGGTGAAGGACACTGCCAGGTGATGTTGAGAAAATTTTAATGCATCTCCCTAGACCTTGGAAGGGTTCTATAGGGTGGAAGTTCCTCGAGAAGCCCCATGAGATTCAGAGTATAAAAAATTGGCCTCAGGCTAGAGCCACCCCACCAGAGCATCAAAATTTACATAAGATATTTTAACTTTCTTGATTAAAATAATGTCCACACTATAGTCACAAATATTTTGTTTGACAACTAGCTATTTGTAGGGGTTATTCAGACCCCTAATATTCTAAGAGAGAAAAATCATTTCTTACCTTTTTTATTGAGGTCTAGGGTTTTTTGTCTACCTGTAGAAATATCCTTTGTTGTACTCCTCTGTCTTATGACCCTATCTAAAGGGCATCCCAACTTTGCATCGACCCCAACAACAATTTTTTATTCTTGTTTTCCTCTATTGGGTTTTGCAATACATTTTCTAGCTCTTCAGAGTGTCCTTGGGCACTGGTAGAGTACTATAGGTAACCAGTAAGGTCCCTATATCAGTGGGCTTAGCAACTAACTCCATCAAAAGAAGAACCATGGACCCAATAGGTGAGATACTACATGTTTTCTCACAATGACATTGAGTTCTGTCTAGAATAATAGTGAGGCAGGGCTAGTACAATGCTTAGTATTTTTCTCACTAATAAATTAAGTCTCTAGCCCATTATTCAAGGGTATTTCTCCATCCTCCAATCCAGTGATGGCATACTCATCAACTAGAATGGGTGGGGGCATGAGATTTTCATAATAGGAACACTAACTAGCATCTGGGGGGAACTCCTTAGGTGTGTTAGCCTTCAGATTATCACCATCTCGAGTCATTCAGGTGGTGGGGGTTCTTTTTTCACTTGGTGTCATGGATTCTAAAGTAGTTTTCTTTAACTTTAGATCTAGCCTTCTAGGAGCCTTGCAGTCCATGTAGAAAGGGTAGAATTCTGTTAGACTATGGCTTGGGTCCATTTACCAATCTTAGAATTTAGCATCGCAAAGTTGGGGAGAGCCTTATTGATAGATACATTAACACAAAAAAAAGGAAAAAACAAATGGGATTTTGAAAGGGTTACCAGATCTTCAAGATGTAGAGTCCAAAAGAGTTACCAATCCATTTGAAGACCTATTCATCTGATAATTCTAGAGGTTGACCTAGTAGATAGAACCATACTAGAGTGATCCTACTATGATTAGTTGAAGGGTCAAAACCGAGCTTCCATTTATCTAGGGTGAGAATGTGTTTTCCATAGAGCCATGAACCAAATAGGATAAAGGAGAGATCATCTATAGCTATGAACTTGAAGAGGAATAGTTCACTAGGCATTAAAGAAACCTCAACACTCCCCTTAAGCTTCCAGTGATTTCCCACCCATTTTCTAACTATGTCAATGGTGGGCCAAAAGTGGTATAATTTCCCAACCAGAGACAAGTTAAGTTCTTCCATTGTTTTTTCCACCTAGGATGTTATCAAAATTCAATGGTCTATATACTTCCATAATAAATTTTGGTATTGGGTTACAAAAGTTGGATACTTTATGTGAATATGTATTCTGGTACATGCTGAATATCTGAATTTATAGTAACTTCTTTCTTTATACATTAGGTTGTTTTAAATAGATTTGTCACCTCTTTTAAAGAAGAGAACTTTACTTATCTCCTTCTGTGTCTTTTCCCTCAATAGAGTCACTTACTAAAAAATTTTGTTGAATAAAAGAGTCGCCACCTTCTTGTTAGAAGGATAATTTTTGTTATCTTTTGAGTCCTTTCTCATGGTAGAGTCATAAGTATATCACTAGAGCTTCTAGGTAATATTCATCGCTGTCATTTCATAGACAACTCCCCAACAAAGTCACCAATCTATTGGTTCCCAAAACTACAGGTTGAAAATCCTATGAGCTTGCCTACTCAA
The DNA here is from genome assembly GCA_018584345.1 of Thuja plicata. Lineage (NCBI taxonomy): Eukaryota > Viridiplantae > Streptophyta > Pinopsida > Cupressales > Cupressaceae > Thuja > Thuja plicata. The sequence continues at coordinate 1,357,402 of MU226213.1, forward strand.
TGCTGGGATTATTCAATAGTCTTTGCCAATGAGCATGAGTGATATATTATGATCCTCCTCCCCTTCACTTTAGGATTTTCAAAACCAAGGTGGGTAAACCTATACCTTAACAAGACATCCTAGCTTTAAGACTTTTTATAGCAGATAACAATGTGTGAAACTGAATGATCTCTCCAAGGTGGAAAATTATTTCCTTGAAGTAGATCCAATGAACTTTACAACTATAGGATAACTGAATACTTTGAGAATGCTTCAAAATGAAAACATGTAAGAATTCTTTGAAAATGTGTGTAAATTGAATGAATGTTGAATAGAATATCTCAACAACTTTAAACAATGAACTAAATGACTATATCAAATAATTTATAAGATCAATGCCTATTTCAACTTGGGCAATAGAGTCAATCGAATTTCAATCCTATGTACAACCTTGCAAGAAAGTATATATTCCAACGCCATCAAATATTCAAATGCTATGGATGCACATAAATTAATCCTATTTATATCCTTGCTAGTTCAAATGAATTTAAATCCTTTGGTTGGGAGACCAATTGAACAAGAAGCTGGAAACACTAACTTTTCATGAAATCCTTGACAATCAAACAAGGATATGAGACATGTAAAATCTCTACAAAAGAATTGCAAGAATAGAAATTGAATCTTCATTCAATAATTACAAGGGACTAATTGACATTAATTAAAATTTATTACCACCATTGAAACATAAAACCCTTATCCTTTATTGATTTTGAAATAATAATACATTTGAGTCCATATTGCATTTGTGATCAAATTTTAAAACTTAAACTATCAATGTATATTATACAATGTGATGTTTTTTATGATTACATTTTATACCACATATATATGTGGTTGAATAGTTTTCATACCTCTTTACAGTGAAAAGACATCATTCTTCATTAAAATCTAGAAAACTCTTTTGAGACAAAATGAATCAACTAACTAACTAATAACTACCTATCTTTTGGATTTAGCTTTGATAAAAAATCCAATTCAGATTGTATGAACATAGGATTTTGAATGGAGATAGGAAATTTGATTTTCAAAACTGGGTCTATTTTAGATTGTTAAATTTCTATCATTTTCATGCTCTAGTGATATCATGTTTTCAACATGTCAAAATTACAACATCTATCAAACCTTCGTCTACAAAATTTTGATTGTTCTTGTCACAGAGATTCCTTCCTTAATCCCTCAAATTTTAAATGAAAAGTAATATAATTTTTTATCCCATTTCTTGTACTGTGTAATATCATCAATTATTGGGCATGGAGTTTAGGATTCCATTTTTTAGAGTTTTATCACTATATAGGACTCAACATTTTGCCAAAAACGTAGAGCTCCAACATGAGTTATGAGAAGATGGAGGAGTACGAAGGAGAGGTGGAGGAGTACATATACATGGAGTTATTCCTCAGGTTTCAGATTAGGGTTGATAGGTTTAGAGAGTGGAAAAAGAGAGACATGGACCTTAGCCTAGGAATATTACATAGATTTGAATTGTATCTCTGGTATCATCAACACCAGTTGGTTCACAAACACCAAAATGTACTTTCTTAGGAGGTCAATACTTTATAGGATAGTGTGACAGTGTTTAGTAGCTAGATGGATCCATTTTTTTAGCATGATGGAGAGTTTCATGGCTTCTATGTCACAGAGATCTAGTCTAGCCACTAATAGTAAGGTACCTCAGTCAAATCAAGGTAGTTTGTTGGGAGAGATACAAATGGGACAAGTGGGATAGATGGGACATGTGAGATAGATGGTATAGGTGGGATATATGGTATAGGTGGAATAGGTGGTATAGTTGGGACAAATGGTACAGGTGGAACAAATGGTGCCCCTAGTTGAGATTTTTTTTATTCCACCTTTGTTGTGATTTATGTATCTTGATGTATCTTATTTGATCAGCATTTTGATATATGTACAATATTGATAGACAATTTATGGTCATCTGATTTATCTCTTTGATCGAATCTCCTCTTTTTGATTTGATATTTTCTTTATGATTTCATCATATGTTTCACTTTGACATTTTTATGATATATATGGATGGAGTTTCGAGATGGTCTTAATGCATTTATTTTATGTGTGAGGGATGTATGTCTTATATATGACATAGATTTTATATGAATGCATAATGTATGATGATGTTTTATTTTAAATATTAATGCCTATTTTTTTATGATAGATCTAGATGTGCCTATGTGATATATGATATTCCTGATGGAATTAATAATTTCTAAATAATATTTTCCAATAATAAATGTGCTTAATTAAATATGCAGCTAATGTATTTAAATGATTTATCACCATGATGATATGAGGTAGTGCAATGCTATTATTTTAGAATGCAAAAATGATTGTAACCTAATGCCATGCATTATAGTATATATGAAATGCACCAAGATGAATGAATGAAATTTAATGAATAATAAATAATGATTAGTGTCTATAAGGATTAATAATTTAATGTTTAATGTATGATATGTAATTGTTTTTATTTAACGTCCAACATAATTGAATAAAAGAAAACTTTGATGATGTCAACCTAGATGAACTCACCTCCTAATTAAAGAAATCCCTTATTCAAATTAATCGATATGAAAGCAACTAAACTATCACATTTTTTTCAAAGAATGACTTTATTTTTTATCATTGATGTTTTTGTAGGTCACTAGAAAGAACAACAAACACTGGTTAAATTTGCAAACCACCGTTATATGAATACTACCTTTCTTAGATTTCTATCATAGAATTGGTACAACCCATCAATGTTTAGATTTAAAAACCATGAGATTACGAATGTCATTTTCATCAGTTTCAATGTTGCAAGTGGATTTTGACATTAAGATATGAGAAATCTATATGGCCAAGGTATCCATTTGTATAAACATACAAAGATATGATCCCATTCATATGAAAATGTCATTGATGAATTTTTGATGATCATGTCCTTAGACAATTTTGCATATGTTAATGAATCACTCTTACAAACAATCACTCTAAAATTTTAAAAAAAATGTGTCATGCATTTTTATCATTGTGAATCTAGTTGAAAAATCATTGATTAGATGAAAAAACCATGACTCAAAAATCCAATAACAGATTAAACCATAGAGATATTTTCTTTGTATTCATATTTCAAAGAAAATTTCATCCATTTTGATCTTTCAAGACTAGTTTTAATCCTGATAAAGATAAGTCAAGTTTGAGGTCAAGGATTCATGAATCCATCACTTAGGTTCAAGATCAAATGTGATTCATAAATTTATATGGATCAAAGGTCCAAGTTTCCATTTATTTTGATTTGATGCATTGATTTGTGTGAATTGGTGTCTATTTGATTGAACTCATCTGAGAATTAGTGCCCCCGGTTTGAATCAATTTTTTTTCTTGAATTGAGACAACTTTGAAACCTTTTCATGAAACCTTGGATATGCTAATCCAAATCTAATAATTTATTATTACTATGTACAAATGATGGAAATATACAATGATGATGGGAATCTTGAGATGGAAAAATGCAACTAGGCATGACTTAAGGGTAAAATGGTGCCTGTTTACTAGGTTTTCACCATTTGAATTTATTGCACTTTTTCTCTTTTTTTTTATATTTTTTTTCTACCAAGGCGCCTATTTCTAGGTTTTCACCAAGGCACTTTTTTTGTATTTTTTTTTCATTTTCTTGATATTACCAAGGTGCCTGTTTGCCAGGTTCTCACCAAGATAACAATTTTTTTTAAAGATCTCATATTTGAATGATGTTTTTGGTTTCTTCAAGATCTTTTTCCATTGTTTCAATATTTTTCCTCGGGAACTCTTTTCATTGTTTTTAGATTTTTTCCTCAAGAACTCTTTTCACTATACAAAAAAAATAAAATTATACTCTCTCATATGATGGTCGCATCTGATACACTTTTTTTCTATGCACTTTCATCTGATTTAGGTATAAAACCTCTTTACATGTATTTTATTGATAAGTTCTTGCAATTATTCTCCATCACAATCAACCAACTTATATGTCCTTATTAAAAAGGAAGATGTGATAATGAACATTCCTAGCTAATTTGATTCCCATTTTCCCTTATTTTCTCTATCTTCTTAATTCTTAGGGTTCTCTCTTAACACTAAGTCAACAATTTCAAATGTTTGAGGTTTTATCTTCTTTTTGTAGTTCCTGGACATTCTATTTTGGTTAAACTTTAGATGTTCGTATGCTTGTATTTGATGTTCCTCTAGTAACTCAATTTGTTGGAGTCTAGAAACTCTTTATTCTTCATCTGTTATTAACCCATGTAAGTAGACTCTTAAGAAAGGAATGTCAACTTCTAAAGGTAAAAAAAAATTTACCCCATAAACCAATGAAAAAGGTGTTGCTCCAATTCGTGTTCCTATGCTTATTTTATAAGCCCATACCAATCCATTCCTAATTTGTCAGCAGTTCTCTTTAAAATCTTAAGGATATTCTTGTTTGTTTCTTCTTCTTCTTCACTATTCCAGATGCAGAGATGCATTGCAAGAAGACCTAGATGGGCTCCAACTCCTTATTATCACTTCAAACTTCTAGTTCAAACACCCCAAACACATATGTATTCTTAGGGTGTGTACTGACTTGTCTAAGATGCCAAATTACTCCTTCTATCACAACATAGCTCTCCAAGCTAAGATACCAATCTCTACAATATCTCCTTTAGGGAGACTTTCCCTAAACCAAGCTAAAGAGTAGAAAAATTCACCATACACTTAGGCCAAAAAAATCTAGGTGATGGAAGACTTCATTTAGACCCCAACGGTGGAGAATTCACCAATGGATTTAGTCTTGCATACCCTAGAGGAATTTTCAAGCATAAATTTCAAATATAGGAGGATCTAATTGATATTATTAGGTTTCTAGATAACCTTTATGGAGTTTTGAAACCTCTCAAAGTCTTAGTACTTCACCCCACTCCCACACCACTAAACTCTTGCAAAGCTCACAAACCTAATTAGCCAGGTTAGGCTTGGATTAATAAGCAAGTGGTCAAAGGTTGGTTCAAAAAAATGAACACAAGTGATTAGGTAGCTTCCTCTACCCCAAAATGGTATAGAAACACCATTGGTTTGATCCGCCCAATCATATATTGTGCATGCATGTGACTATACAAAATAACCAAGCTAATTACATAGAGATAATTATCCTAGGGCTTTGTCTCCAAAATCATAAAAATACCACTGAGCTTTTGAGATTTAGGAATCTTAAAGAGCATGATCCTAACTTGTATTTCCCAAGTGTCTGAGCAGAGCCACTGGTTAAATCCTAATTTAGGATCAAATCTTTGGAGTGGACCCTGTAAACCTTGGTTTCTCAAACAATGAGAAAGTAAAATCTCTAACTCCTATGAAACTTCACAAAAGAAAATCAAACCAACTGGAATGTTGAAGTAACTCAAATAATTAAAAAATTCTGCAAGTGGATCCAGAAGATGAATCTGTACCAGGTTGTACACTGTCCAAATGACTCAAAAAACTTGTTTATTTCCTTCTGTGAATATCAAGCTCCGTACACAGTAAATATAACCTTCCTAGAGGGAATGAGAACATATAATACCATCATCTTGGCATTATAGATGCTCCAAGAATTTGTTTTGGTCAGTTACAGTTGAGTTATCATTCTTCGAGCAACATTTTGCAAAAGTTGCTCATGCAACATTATGCAAAAAGACAACTTTTTGGCAAAACTTGAAAAACTTGCTAATTTGATAAAATTCTAATCTTACCAACCTCCAAGGGAGTGGGAGGGATCCAAAACATGTCAAGAGCCCATTCTAAGGTCTTAAAACATAAAATTCTAACTAAACACAAAAATCACCAAAAGGGACTAACATCGTCTAACATGGTTTCAAGAACCCATAGGTTCCTAACTTACCCTAGGGTCCTTCACCTTATAAAATAGACCCACACATGCAAAAAATAGGTTGATCCAAAGGATTCACCATATTACAAATACTTAAGCAAAGAAATAGGAACTTTAGGAGGTACCTGCACCATACTCCCCATGGCAAAAGTAACTCTAGTCTCTTGAGTTGGGAGGTCTTCTAGTGGATAGCCTATCTTTTGAATGTCTTCACGAGTCATCCAGGTAGAATCTTCAATGGGTTGGATTTTCCATTTGACTAAGTACTCGTAGTAAGTTCCTCTCCTAGTTTTCTTGTTCACTCTCTTATCTAGGATGATTTCAATCTCAAGAGGAGTTGCTTGGGGCATATCCTTGAGTGGTTGGAGTGTAGGAGGCTGTGGAGTATCTGCAAGATAATCATTACTAAAAACACCTTTATAAGTATAGATATATTCAACATTAAAAAAAAGAGATAAACCAATGTGAGATGGTAGATCAATCTTATAGGCATTGTTACCACATTTCTTGATAATCTTGAAAGGGCCAAGATTTTTCATCATAACATTTGTGTATTTCTCTTTGGGTAGTCTCTCCTTCTTGAGGTGAATCATCACAAAATCTCACACTTTTAAATATAAGTCTCTCCTCTTTTCGTCAGCCTATGCTTTGTACTTCTGAGTGGTATGTTGCAGTTTGGTCTACACTTGTTCATGTATGTTCTTCATCACTTCAGCAAAGTCTTGTGCTAGTGCACTTCTTTTTTCTATGTCTTTGATATCTCTGAGTTCCAATACCCATCTAGGGTGAGTACCATATACAATATGAAATGGAGTTAAACTAGTACTCCTATTGACTGAATAATTGAATGATAATTCTACTTGTGCTATGATAGTATCCCAACTAGCTCTATGTTCTTGTGTGAGACATCTTAAAATGTTTCCAAGGGACCTATTTGTGACTTCTGTCTACCCATCAGACTGTGGGTGATATGCAGATGATGAAGAAACATTTGTTCCAAGATTTGTCCATATTGTTCTCCAAAAATATCCTAAAACATAGGATCCCTATCTGATATGATTGACAGTGGTAGTCCATGAAGTCTTACAACTTCTCTGAAGAATAATCCTGCTATGTGAGATACATCATGAGTTTTTCTACAAGTGATGAAGTGTCCCATCTTTAACAAAGTGTCAGCTACAACATAAATTCTATCAAATCTAGACTTGGTCTTTGGAAGTCCTAAGACAAATTCCATACTTACTGAATCCCAAGGTTTTGAAGGGATGGGCAAAGGAGTGTACAACCCTACATTGGAGGTGTCTCCTTTGGCTTGTTGACAAACTTAACAAATCTCCAAAAAATTCCTAATGTGTTTCTACAATTTGGCCAGTAGTAGAACCTTCTAACCAGCTCCAATGTTTTATCCACCCCAAAGTGACCAACTAGGATTCAACAATTCTTTTCTTAGATAATGTTCTCCCTTATGGATCCTTTTGGGACACACAATGAACTACCCTTGAAAAGAAGACCATCCTGCACAATAAACTCTGAGAAATTAGTCTGATGTATGTCTGTAATCTCAGTGCAAATTTGTGTTGGGAAGTTGACTTCCTCAGGATGCATGACTCATTTTGTGTTGTCATCATGGAAAAAAAATCATGTTTAGTTTCTATCTTGAAAGACAAAATGACTAAGTATGGAAAATAGGACAGACAGAGATACTCAGTGATCAGCATATCAGTGCACATGCAAGAGATCCATTCATCTTATGTGCATTCAAATATAAGTTGTATGACATGTGTACATGCTACATCCAGACACGCATAGTATGGAACAACAGTACAGAAAAGTTACAGGCAGATCAGTAGACCAGTAGTCTAGAAGACAGAGCATGGAAGTCGAGTACTATTTTGATCAGCGTGAATTATTTTTTAATGTAATGGCTAAGTGCCTTTTGTTCTATGTTTGTAACGATGTAACTATCATTATAGTAAACACACTTGAGCCAACTAGTGTTTGTTTTAGGGCCGACTAGTGTTTTGTTTTGGGTCGCGTCTATTCGAATATGAACATATAAGTATGTAATGTAAAGTAATGTTACCAGCATCAATTATAATGCAAGAGGAAGATACAAAGGGATAGTATCATAAAGTCAGTATATGATATAGCTCTTTAAGAGAGTAAGAGCATTTGCACATAAACAGAATTGATCAGACAATAGTGTCATCACAGCAGTTCATTTTGATATAGTGCATATCATCTTTCAAAAGGTTGTAGCCTTCATCTTATTGGGTAGTAATCCTACATAGTGAGCCATATACCTTTAACAGGGTTTTGTAAAAGACTCCTAATAGGGTCAGACCTTTAACCAGTTCACTATACTCATATTGTAAAGACTGCTTCTAACAGGGCAAAGGAACTCTCAGGTTCATTATACTTAGTACAATATTTGTGGGTACTAATTCCCACCAGGGTTTTCCTCTGATCAAGGTTTCCCCATAATCATCTCATGTGTTATGAGTTCTTATAGTAAGCTTCATTCTATGTATGTTTGATTTGTGTTTATGTTTCTAAAAAGTAATTAATAGACAAACACGGATTCACCCCCCCCCCCCTCTCAGTGTTTCTAACAATTTCTATTAGACCTCTGGTCCTCAAAAAATAATTTTAACCACTTGAGGTGATCATGGACTCAGCATAAGAAAAACATTTGAAAAGGAATCTTGAAGAAGCTCTTGAAGATCTTGATACATCTGAAAAATCTCAATGAAGAGAATATGTCTTTGGAAGATAAAGTTGAGAATCTGGATGAATAGCTTACAGACAGTCAAATTTCTATTGAAGAAAAGATCAAACATGAAAGTTTTGAAATTGGAAAACATAAAAAAGAAGTTGGAATCTGAATTAATAGAAGCAAAGGATAAGATTGATAAACTCCACACAACTTCTAATTCACTTCAATCTAATCTCAATGCACAAAAGCAAAAAAAGGACACTACTGGTCTTGGATTCAATATAACACAAAATGAAGTCAATTCATTACAAGAAAGAGAGAAACCTCAGAAGCAAGGAAAGTTGAAAATGTTGAAGAGATTAAAGCAAATCTACCAAAAAGGGAAATCAAGCAAGTTAATAGAACTTGTAATGTATGCAACAAACATGGTCATTTGGCCAGAGATTGCAAAGAGGTAAGACCCTTTAATGGTTATTGTTTCTCTTGTAATAAATTTTTTCACAGGGATATACATTGTAGAACAAATCAAAGAAATCAGTCACAGCAAAATCAAAGAAGAATGAATCAAAATAATCAGATAAATCAACCTCAAAGGAATCTACAGAACACTACATGTCAGATATGTAACTAAAATGGACACACAAAAAAGCAATGCATCATTATGAACAAGGGCATCAGACCTCCTATCATTTGTCACACATGTGGAAATACTGGACACATCTCAAGGTTTTGTAGATCCAAAACTCAAAAGCAAGAGGATCCTAAGAAATCACTATTTGAAGAAAAAGGAGAAGTTAAGTTTGTTCAAGCAAATGAAGATTCAAGCAAAATTTGGGTTGAAGTAAAGAAGGACAATGATTTTTTTAAAGTAGTTGATGCATCCACAGTGGACACACCCTCTACTTCTACTTGAATAGACCTTCCTGGTCTTAGGGGGAGCTATTCTAGCTCAGGACCCCTATGCGGTTGGTATACTCACCTCTGAGTATGTGCCTATGAAATCATGGTTACAAGAACATAATATTTCTATGTGCATTCACGCACTGTCTAAAATGCATTAGGATCTAAGTTTCAAAATCTCTGAGTAATTTGTGTATAGTTGCAAACATTAAATGTGGTAGATTGTATAAAAGAAAGTAAGTGTTCGATCTTCCTCACACTTGCATTCGAGAGGAAAAAATTTGGAGAGAATTGGAGCACTAGACATCAAGGCCTGAAAGCATATTATATTTGGAAATTAAGTGAATAGACAAGGAATTTGAAATAGAACCGTAGCAGTCACGCCATTACGGAATTTTGTGAAACCCTACTTAATCAAGTTCCAAGTAAGTATGGCAACCCCAGTTGTGTTTGATATAGCACAGAGGAAGAGATTTGTATTCAAGAGGCATCCATTCAAATCCATACTGGATGATGTGGAAGGGGCTTTCTCCAAAACCCCGCTAGGTGTTGTTCACATGGAAGATATCCACGCGTATATTTACTATAAGAAGGAAACAGTAGGAGATGTCAGCATAGCCACTCATATGGGATAAATGATGAAACTTGATTACACATTCAAGGATGAGTTCACGCACTTAACATATAACCCTATTTTTGAATACTTGAATGCGCATGAGTTTGATGAGCTAGAGCGGGTGAAGATTTTGTTAATAAAAATACATGATGATCTTTATTGGATTGGTGAGGTCCTTGTGTGCATCACTATAGACCTAATCCATGAATTAACCAGACTTCCCAAGACTGGACCAGTTTTTCCTACTGGTAAGGATGTCAAGAAACAAATTGAGCAAGTTTGCCTATCTAGGAGTGACAAGCGCAAAATGACAGTTGACCCTATCAAAGAAGATGACATAAAACTCTTAACAATGATACTTGGGTATAAATTTCAGCAAGCAAGTAGGTTGAATAGTGTCTCTATAGAAAAAGTCCTAGTAGCTATAAGAATGGTGAAGGACAACACTCAATACAACTTATGTGAGATCTTACGTGGTCAATTGATTAACAACATTTGAATTACCAAGCATGAAAGGTGAACGAAATTCAGGTTTGGATCTCTGATGATCTACTTGTATTTCCATATAGTTGGAAAGGTTGCAAACCTTTACCTAGATAGGAGAAAACCCACAATGTCTCAGATTTCTCTTAAGGTCACTTTAGAGAGCAGTGCAAGGGATGCCATGGGTATGGATATAAAGAAATTCAGGATAAAAAAGCAGAATAGGTCCAGACTATCTGAGAAAATAGTTAAGAAATACAAGGATACCATATGTTTCATGGTAGAAATAGATTGCACATACATGGATGCAGTTGAACCTAGAAAAAAATGGATTCTTCCTCTTGGTTACAAAGTGGAAGATCATGTGTTAGAAGGATATGCGCAAGTTCTATTGTCAGCGCCCAAAGATCGTAATGAGCCTAGGTGGGGCACTTATAGAGAGAAGACCAATGAATTGGATATTATCCTATACAGTGCTAATAATAAAAGGAAAGCATCTAGAATTACATCTAACATACTAAAAGTTCATGGAGTCACTCAAGAAGATCTTGACAAAGTGAGAGATGCCAAGATATCAAAAGAACTTGAGAAAGCTAAACAGATCTAGAAGAAGAAGAAAGTAGAGAGGACCTCTGGGCCCTCTACCACCATTGACTTAGATTCATATCCACTATCTACACCAAGCAAGAAGACTAGAGGAAGAAAATGGGTGCCCAGAAATCACCCATCCTCAAGGAACACTCAAAGAAAAGAAAAGAATACTCAAGCTCCTCCTGAGGTAGGATTTAGACCTAGTCTAAATGTGTTGAGGAAAAATATTGTAAATGAAGGGAGATTAGATACACTTTCTAAAGTCTATGACAAATATCAAGAAATTGATAAGACTGAGATACACTCTATGATCATATCTCATATGATCAAGTTCAAGAAGATAGTTCTTGAACTCAAGACAGTGATACCGGATCAATTATGGAACTTGTTGGAGATCATGAAAAGACATGCAATTGAGGAAGACATGAGGATAAGAGAAGAAACATTGGATACTCTTCTTCCTGTATGTTCGCATGATGAGAAGGCTATATTATTAGATCTGGTGAAGCCTCATCTCAGAACTAAGACAAGGACCTTACAGATTATGAATAAAGAATATGAGTAGATAGGTAAGGAGACTGAAAATGCATTTGCACAAGTGTTTATGTATAGACACATGTATCCACAAATGTTTCCTACAACAAAGGTTACTCCAGCTCCTCCCAAATAGGTTACAAAACCAGTGGTTTAGATTGCACCTATGACAGGTCCACAGGTTTCAGTGCCCCCAATGACAATAACTTCTGATACAGATAAAGACTTAGAAGACACTATAGTAGTTGAAAATGTCAAGATATCCATGACTGCATTTGAAAAATATATGGACAAAGTTGATAAGGCATTTGTAAGCACTAAAGAAATGTGCACTAATGATACATTTGCACAACAAGATGAAGTTCCCATCAATGATCAAACTCACATAAATGAAGATACTCAAGATGATACTCAAGGTGAAAAGACACCAATAAAAGACAAACCAGTAAAGGTTGAATGCATGGATACTAGTCATAATACTATATTCTCACCATGCACTCAACCATCTACCTCATTGTTGTCAAGGTTAACTCCTGATTCAACAAGTTTGGATGCATGGGGAGAAGAAGACCTAATTAAGATTAGCGTTCTTGCTATGGAAAAGGCAAAAGAGAAACAAGTGATGAGAAATCCTCGCTTTTTGGAAACAGTAAACATACTAAATGACTTAGTGCCTGCTGATCAGAAAGTAGCTAAAGTCCAATCAGTTGAAGATGTGGACAACATTTTTTCAAACTTCAAATCTCACTTTATAAGCTTAGTAGACTCTGCTACTAAGATTTTAGAATATGAATACAAGAAGGAGAGACTGAATGATTTGGTAAATAACTTTACCTTAGATTTGAACTCCTTAAAAATTGGGCAATCCATACTAAAAGAGTTTGCAGCTAAAGGAAAGAGAATCATAGCAAACTACACGGAAAGAGTGAAGCTCACCTCTGAGCACACCAAAAAGGTAGAAGAGGTAGAGCTAATGGTGGATAGCATTATAAAATTAGTTTAATCATCCACATAAGACATGAACATATGCAATAATGTCTATCAAGGATAGTTGGATAAAATTGAGAAGGAAAAATTAGAAATCAGTAAGATAAGAATAAGACAAACCTAGTTGATAAATGCACTTGCACCATCTCTAGTAGTCCTTGATGAGAACATTAAATAGAGTGATGACACCATGGTGACATATGATCAAGGTCCTTGCATGGATTTAATAAAAATGGAGAAACTGACATATGCCCTATGCGCGCATCTTTAGACAATTGATGATATGAAAGTATTTTGGCAGAAAGAGATTCAATCTCTTCAAATTGTATACCCTGAAGTTTACATGGAGTAAGTATGTAGAAGACTTACTAGTTTTTGTACACCTTTGTCATTAATGTCAAAGGGGGAGTAATATAGAATGTGTATATGCAAAAAAGTATATGTATATACCAATAAGTTATGATATACAAGTCACATTTTGTGTTAAGTCATTTTGAGTAACATGGCCACATTCCTTTGTTGCCATAAATGACAAAGGAGGAGATTGTTGGAAAGTTGACTTCCTGAGGATGCATGACTCATTTTGTGTTGTCATCATGGCAACAAAGTCATGTTTAGTTTCTGTCTTGAAAGCATAAATGATTAAGTATGGAAAATAGGGTAGACAGAGATACTCAGCGATCAGCACATTAGCGCAAGTGCGAGAGACTGATTCAGCTTATGCACATTCAGATATAAGTTGTATGACATGTGTACATGCTACATCCAGACACATATAGTACGGAACAACAGTATATAAAATTTACAGGTAGATCAGTAGACTAGCAGTCTAGAAGATAGAGCATGGAAGCCGACTACTATTTTGATCAGCATAAATTATTTTGTAATGTAATGTGTAAGCACATTTTGTTCTATGTTTGTAATGATGTAATTATAATTTTAGTAAACATGCTTGAGCTAACTTGTTCGGAAGCGTTGTATATTTTGTTTTAGGGCCGACTAGTGTTTTGTTTTGGGTCGTGCCTATTCAGATATGAACATATAAGTATGTAATGTAAAGTAATGTTACAAGCATCGATTATAATGCAAGAGGAAGATACAAAGGGATAGTATAATGAAGTCAGTATATGATATAGCTCTTTAAGAGAGTAAGAGCATTCGCGCATACACGGAACTGATCAGACAATAGTGTCATCATACCAGTTCATTTTGATATAGTGCATATCATCTTTCAGAAGGTTGTAGCCTTCATCTTATTGGGTAGTGAGCCTAGGCAGTGAGCCATATACCTTTAACAGGGTTTTGTAAAATACTCCTAACAGGGTCAGACCTTTAACCAGGTCATTGTACTCATATTGTAAAGACTTCTTCTAATAGGGCAAAGGAACTCTCAGGTTCATTATACTTAGTACAATATTTGTGGTTACTAATTCCCACTGAGGTTTTCCTCTAATCAAGGTTTCCCCGTAATCATATCATGTGTTATGAGTTCTTATGTTAAGCTTCATTCTATGTATGTTTGATTTATATTTAAGTTGCTGAAAAGTAATTAATAGACAAACACTGATTCACCCCCCCCTCTTAGTGTTTCTAAAAATTTGGTAAGCCTCTCTGAAATATTCATCCATAACATACATATCCTTCATAGCATGAACTCAAACACTCTCCAACTGAATGGTTTGGGTAGTTAGGTGTATCCTAATAAGACCATCAACAACCTTGTTTACAATCCCTTTCTTTTGATTGATATAAAATGTATATGACTATAAGAACTCCATCCATTTCACATGTATGTGATTAAGTTTCTCTAGTCTATTCAAAAAACTAAGTGCATGGTTATCAGTAAAGACTACAAATTCCTTGGGAAAAAAATAATGCCTCCATTTCCTAAGTGACTAAACCATTGCATACATCTCAAGATCATAAGTAGAGTATTTCTTCTTAGCTTCATTGAGATTCTCACTAAAAAAGGCAACCAGACTTCCTTCTTAGCTCAAGACTCCCCAATGTATTTATTGCTTGCATTACATTCCACTATAAACACATTGTGAAAATATGGTAGGACTAAGAAAGGTTTCCCTGCAATATTTTTCTTCAACAACTCAAAGGACTCATTAGCTTCAATATTCCATGAAAATATGCATTTTTGTCCACCTTTAATGGTGTTTATAATGGGTCTATTCTCACCCCTTCTCTAGATACTATGTGCCCAAGCAACTTTCCTTCCTTAACTGCAAAATGACATTTCTTAGGGTTTAATGAAACACCATATTCCAATGCTTTATTAAAAATCTTACCCAAATGATCACAATGATCACTAGCCCTCTTTGAATATGTAGTTAAGTCATCTTGGTAAATAACCATGAATAAATCAATAAATTCTTTGAAAGCAACATACATGGCTCTCTGAAAAGTTGCACCTGCATTTATCATACCAAAAGGCATTCTGATATAAACATATGTTCCCCATGGAGTAGTAAATGCAGTTTTATATTGCTCTGACTCTTTGACTAAAACTTGGTTGTAACCCAAAAAACCATCCATCATTGATAAAAATTCACAACCAATCACCTTATGCAACATTGCTTCCATATTAGGTAGTGAATAATTATCTTTCAATGAAGCAATATTGAGATTTCTTAAATCAACACATAATCTGATGTCACCATTTTTCTTCCTAACTGGCACTAGATTTGATACCCATGTTGAATGTCTAACAGGCTGGATTATCCTAGCATCCTTGAGTTTCATCAATTCCTGCTACATTTTGGGAGCCAACAAGGGGTTAATGGGCCTTTGTTTCTATCTAAATGGCTTCACATATGATTTCAAAGGAATTTCATGCTGAAAAAGGTCCTCTCTATATGCCTTCAAGTCCTCATATGACCAAGCAAAAACATGCTTGTATTTTCTCAGTAACTTGATCAAATTTATCCTTACATGAGAGTCCAAACCTCTTCCTATATAAACTATCTGAGGACTATTTTTTGATACTAAATTTATTTCTTCCAAATCTTCAAGGTTAGCATTGCTTATCTTTGCTGAATCATTTTGCTGGCTAAAAAACAATGCTTCAAGTTCAACCAAACCCTTGGGAATCTGATTCGAACTCAATTGAACAACTTCATTTCCCAAGATGTAATCCTTTCCATCATCTGATTCTAATAAGGAACTGCAGTCTATGCTCTGGTTTTCATACTGATCCAAACATTGCATGAATCTCAAAATATCTTTATCATCTTGGAACACTTGCCAGTTGTATATGTTGTCCGAGACAACTGGTCTTGTCTTAACTTCTAGTATTGATACTCCATGTAAGGTCAAATCATCATTTTTCAAAGAAACATTTGCTAGAAAATCAGCCATAATATTCTTTGACCTTTCCAACCAGGTTATATTAAAAGCATCAAACATCTCAAGTTGATCCCAAATAGCATGTTTGTACATTTTCAATCTATCATTCTTCACATCATATTTAGATCTGACTTGTGCTACCACCAGCTCAGAGTCACCATAAACCTCTAAACATTTAATACCATGTTTGGTAGCCATCTCAAGTCCTAAAAATAAAGCCTCATACTCTACAGTATTGTTAGTACACTGAAAAGCTAGCAGAAATGAGTATTTAAAATTTGTACCTGATGGGGATATCAACAATACTCCTTCCCCTGATCCTTCTTTAGAGCAAGAACCATAAAAGTACATTTTCCACAATCCATCTTCCTGCAAGATTGGTTCTTTATTCAAAAGGTCAACTTCTTGATTTCTATGCTCATCTTGTTGCATTCTAAAATTTTCCATGTCTATGTCAATGCAACAGTTCACATTGGTGTCTTCAAATTTTTCTATCATGTGGAGAGTTCGGCTCTCTCTCAAAACATTGACATCCTCTCTAGCAATGTTGAAATTAGCAAATGATAAATCATTTTGTATACTACCACCCATTTAAGCACTCCACTTTCTTGATAACAACATGCCATAGTGAGGTGGTATGTGAACCACAAGAACATTCATTGTCATCATCACATCAGGGAAAAGTGCCAGTCTATAAGGCATGGCCTCAATGGTACCAATTATAGGGACCTCTCTAGAATCCATAGCTCTGCATCTGCCATGAGGTGTATCAACTTGTAGGCCCATTTCCTTCATGATTTCAATTGGCATAACTGTATTTGAGGCTCCTGAATCAATCATACAATTCTTAAGCATTTTATCATTGATTATTAATGAGAGAAAAAATGGGTCAACAACCTTTGGAGAAGAAGTAGCATTCAAGAATATTTGAGGAATCTCGGATGTCAACATCTCATCCTCATTTCCCTTGACAGGTGGCCTCTCAGATACATCTACTAGGTTTTGAAATTTTATTATAGGTACACTGTTTAATAATGACATCACTTTTTCCTTATGTTCTTTGATCCTCATCATTTCCAGAAATGGTACTTTAACTATCATCTGAGACAAACATTAACCCATGTCTACTGGAGTATAGAAAAAATCTGAATGTTTTGACTTATCAATGATAACTTCACTTTCCCCATTGTGTTCCTTTTGAATTGACTCATGAACGATATTTGGCTCTATGGCCTTTGTGAAAATCTTGACCTTGTGTTTATTTATACTTTCATTAGGTCTTTCTTTTTTCTGAACATACTTAGTGTCTGGTTTATTTTCCTTTATGAAAACACCTGAGGGATGGCTACCAATACCACCCACCACCCTGTTCCTTAAGTGGTAATTGCTTCTAGCTTTGTTTACTAAATCGACAGTGATTCTGGCCTTCTCTTCATCTGAAGCTTTCCTTATGAGTGGAACATCCTGACCATCTTGAGCATAACATCTTACACTGTCATCAAATTCATCAGTCTCACCATCAAACAAAATTTGTTGGTGATGATTCTCAATCCTTTTTTGTGAGACATAGGAGTCATGATTTTCCTCTTCATTGTTTGAATCAACATCATGGCATGAAAAGGTATTGGTCATACTATAATCACAGTGTTCCCCCTCATCCCTTTCCTATCCCTCATCTACCTTTAAATCCAAAGAGACAACACAAAAATTAGGATTATGAGGAGCGTCACAAGCCTCAGACCATGTCTCTTCATTGCAGAAATGGACAAAATTTCTATGTATGGGATCTGGAGTTATATTGTCTGTTCTTTCCCTTTTAGGTGCAATAACAGGCTTTCCATCTTTGAACTAAGTTCCATATGGATGATTTTGCATTCTATTCTGAGGATTATAAGTAGTATTGTAAGAAGATCTATTATTCTGAGGAGCCTTATACTCTTTGTATTCCGGCTCTTTGAGATTACTCTTGCTAAACCTTTCATCATCTCTCCTATTTAATTTACCAGACACTCTTCTATTCATTTCAATAGTGACTTCTATTTTATAAGCATCGGTGAGTGTTCTAGGGTTCTTATCTCTTAGAGCATATCCCATTTTGGAATCAAAAGCATTTAAATAGGTTGCTAGACAAACCTCTTCATCTAGCTTTATCTTCTGAAATAGTTTATGCATAGCTTTTTGAAATCTTGTATTAAACTCAATAACTTCTTCATTGTAATTTTTCTTGATATTATTGAACTCATTCAATAAAAAGCCTTTATTTGTTTTGTCTCCATACTTATCTTTAAATAACTCAATCAACTCATCCATGGAAACAACAGAGCCATTAGCAAGGCTTCTAAACCATTCTCTTGCATCCTCAACTAAGGACTGAACAAATAATTTCATTAATACATCTTCATGAGTGGTATTCAAGTCATCAACAAAATCAATGAACTTTCTTAAATGTGTTTCACAAGAAATCACATTATTACCAGCGAACTTTGGGAGCTTTTCTCCTATATCACCCACATCTTTAGGAAAGGTATTAGGATATCCAGGGATACCAATGAAATCAAACTATTTATACCTCTCATTATGTAGTGGCTTCCTTTGAAAAATTTCATCTTCTTTAGTCATAGTATCTTTTCCTCTAGAAGTTGTATTATTCTCTTGTCCAGAATAAGAATAATTTGAAGATTGTAAAAAATCAATCTTTTTCTTCATTTCAATTGTAAAAAATTCCATTTGGGCTTTCTCCAACATTTTTTCCATGGTTTCTTTTTCAATTCTCAATTTTTTAAAATCAATTTCTAACTTGGAAATTTGTTCAACCATAGGCTTCTAAAATTTAGGTTCTTGATCTCTATGTTCACCCATCTTCTATTTACCCTTATTTATTTGTAAAATAGAAACTTTGTGAGTGAATGGTATTTCTTTGTTTTTTTGAGACTGCTCTGTTTCTTCCATAGTTTGGTGTTTTGGAAGTATTTTTCTATTATTATCAAGAGACTTATGATCATTTCTTTTCTTTCTCATTTCTCTTTCCTTTTTCATTTGTTGAACTAAAGTGAGCTGCTTCAAAATAAACTTCTCTTCATTGGCTAGCATATCAGAAGGGGCATCTTCTAAATCTAAACTAGGTGTGGTAATCTCTTCTCTTTCATTTGAAGTAGAAGTGAGTGTGGGTGTGTCTAATACTCTTTCAGCAGCTTCCTCATAATCTGAAGTATTTCCATCATGAGAGTGTTGAATAGTATTCCTATCATTCCTGATATTTGTTTCTTCACCTTTTAAAGGAGTTTCATCCATATCAACTTGATTCTTCTTTTTCCTCCAAGAGGCTCCAACCCTTGAGGATGATGGGATTCCTTCATGTAATACCCTTTCTGGGTCAGTTC
>MU226213.1:1376929-1411728 GCA_018584345.1 Thuja plicata
CTTGAGGATGATGGGATTCCTTCATGTAATACCCTTTCTGGGTCAGTTCTTACTCTTGACCTAGTATTCATTCTATAAGACATTTATTTGTTTTGCACTAATCACAGAGATGTTCATTTTCAGAGTCACCACCCAAAAGCTTGGGATGAATACTTATCAAAAGGGCACCTTACTAGTAACGCTAAATATATTTTGAAAATAAGTTTAAACTTTTAAGCGCTAGATATCCAGATTATCTGAATGGGCCAACTCAACTGCAATAAAATTTCAAATCTGTAAAACACCAGAGATTTCTGAATGCTTCAACAAGACTTAACAATCACTAATCCCCAGCAGAGTCACCAATTTTTTAGGGCTTTTTCTTGTATGAACCATAGTGCTAGAAATGTCTATTTGAACACTATGCTTTCTAATACTGATTCAGGAACAAGAAAAGCCTAATTGCTAAGGACTGGATAAGGTCCTTCTTCCTTTTTGAGCTCCACATATACTCAGGCAAGTTTTACCTCTTATGATTGTTGTTTGAACAATATGTTTTAGTGTGGACACTGACTTGCTATGTACCTTTTTTAAACCAACTGATAAATCACTTTGCAAATGACCAAGCATAACAAGATGTAAGATTTAACCATACAAACCATGGTCTTAAATATAACAAGAACCAGTGATACAAGGATTTTCATCCTTCTTCATTTTATTGTAGGAGGGATAACCTAATGATTCACTCTCCAAGGAATCACTAAAACTGACACTGTCCTGCTAACATAGGTCCTTACTGAGTTCAGTTTCTTTTTTCTTAGTAACAAGAGTATTTTGATTAAATTGGTTTTGATGCCTTGAAATGACTTGGATGATAATGGGTTATCACACCAATTTTTGGACCAGTGCCTATCCTTTAGGTTATAGACTCAATAAACTAAGATCTCATAGAAACAAAATACAGTAAGCTGCCTTACAACACACATGCAATTAAGATAAGTTGCCTTAAAAATTACCTTGTTACCTCTAAATGATTGTATAAAATCTTTAAAAAACCATTATGATCCCTGAAACTACTCACAAAACTTAGTTCTTTCCTTAAAAGAAACTTACAAGCAATTAGATAGTTACCTAATAACCAAAATGCTTCAGAATGCCTTGCAAACTTAAACATAAAAGAGCATACACAGAGAATAAAGAGACAACAATTGAAGAGAGTAAAATTGCACCATATTTTATTAATATGATCCAGCTTCCATACATGAAAGATTTTGCAACTTCAAAAGATAGACAAAAGTTCAGAACATCTGAATTCTACAATATATTTCTTCTCTTTTCCAAAAAATTTCAACCTCAAAGACCCTTTACAAAAACAACTATTTTTCTATATATAGGTTTACGACCATCTTGGAATCCCTTGATATTTAGGATGCAACAAGCTTCGGATGGTCATAGAAAACCTAACCCTAAAGTTACAAGAGAGACAAAAAGAAAGAAAGAGAAGAAGCGGTGGAATGACCAAGTCAAAAAGATAGAAACAGATATTATTTGTTCTTCTCCTAATCTAGTCACTCGATCTGATAGTGTACATAGCAGATGGCAACAGTTATGTCGAGTCTAGATGACCATGCTCTTAGATTTACCTACATTCTCCTTTTGCAATAACTGTCCTCTTTGTCTTCAATGGTGAAGTACCAAGTAGTCATCCTTACTCATCATCCAGAATTTCTTCCTCTACTGCTAGCTTCTTCTTCTTGGGTGTAGTCATCACCTCCCATGCTTTTACTTCATCATCTGATGGCCACTTGAAGTCTTGAGTACTCTATACTTGCACCTTTTGTCTGTCCCACCTGGCATCAATGATATTCTTGACATCTAGCAGGAATTTGTTGATGTCAGTCTCTGCTTTGAAAGCTTCATCCAATATTTTATTGAATCCTTCTATATCAACATCTGCTCCCAAGAGAAATGCCTCATCACTAAGAATCTTGCTGTCAAATTCATTCTTCCAGGCATCTACAGCCTTTACTTGATCATCATCTCCCCTTAAGGAATGAATAAATTTATTAAAATCATTTGAAAAGAGGCTCAACTTAACCTCTATCTGGTTTAATTTACCTTTAAAGAATGAGAGAGCAATATTAACTCTTTTGATCTCATCTTCAAATTTAGTTACTATTTCAGGAAAATCTGGTCTTATGGCTTGTAAAGATGCTAATTTTTTAAATAACTTTGCCCTAGAAGACCATTTAGTAAAGTAAGGGTTTAGAATGGCAAGATACCCCATTACCTTAGTATGCAAATCCGACAACTTATTGTATGCATTGAGTACAACATCATTTTTATCCTTTAGAATCTCAATTCTATGTTGTAGTATACCCTTCAATGCTTTCAAAGCAATTGCATTTCCCTTTTCTTTATTAGTTTCCTATTCAACAGCCTCCTCTGATTTAGGCTTATCTTCAATTTGCATTGGTGGTGGTTGTGCAGGTACATATACCACCTCAGGTTTTTCTTCTAACTCTTTCAACAATTTCTCGATGACTTGATCCTATTGGTTCAATTGTATGTGCCACATCTCCCTATCCTTAGACAATGCACTTGTCTCCTCCAACAGATTGCTACACCTATTAGACAATTGTTTAGTTTTGTCTTCATTTAAGTGAGCCCAATGTGTCATGATTTGGGAGATCTTCAAATCCCCTATATTCTATACAGACCAGACCATTTGATTGCCCACCATATTTTCTTGAATATTTACCACTTGGGGCTTTTGGTCTTTTGGGCACAGGCTCCACATTGCAAAAGCTTGAGATTTTGGGCTATACCCAAATCCTTTTATTACATCTCCCATCTGGACCTTACTAGCCATTTTGAGATCTGGCTATTTTTTGATTTGGTCTATGATGAAGGCAGATGACAAATCCCATCCCTTAGCCAATAGTATTCCACTTCCTGGCTTCCTCAGGTGAAATATCCTCACTCTCTGGATCATAAGACTATAAAGCCACTAGGGCTTCATTTTTTATTGTCTCTTTCCCATCTACTGTCAACTGGGATCTTATCTACTTTGTCTTATGCCATCTAAGGAAGTCTTTAAACTCCTCTATTTTGACAAAGATATCATCATTTAAAAATTTCTATTGATGAATCAATCTCTCATCAACACAGGCCTTAAGTGGCAGCTCAACATTGTCATCTAGGTCAGGATGTTGCTTCTTGCATTCCCTGATTGATTTCCTTAGGTTATGGTCATATAACCTATTCCCTGGTACTAAGGCCCTAGCCTTGTCCTTTTTCTTGCTTTGTCCTTCAACTAAAGGCTGACCTACCTCCAATTTCTGCCTCTTTGCAGCAGGTTCCTCTACATCATCTGGTTGGGTAGCAATTGTCAAATCTATAATGTGACCCTCTGCTCCCTGCAATTGTGATATTTTAGCTATATCTTGTTGTGATGCTTGTTGTGGTGAAGGATACATAGTAGGGCGTGCATATTCACTGTTACTACCACTATCATATTTAGACTTTGAATGATCAGGTGTCTGAGCACCTTTCTTGTCAAGCATTGTATCAAGTTGCTCTATAAGCACATAATAGTTGTCTATTATGGCTTTGATCCTGTCAAAATATGGGAGGTCAGGGTAAAAACCCCAAAAAGATAGCCCATTCCTCTTAATTTATCTTTCAAGATTCAACAATTCTTGAATCCTGACTCTTCTTGTTTAAATTTCATCCTCATCTAGGATGTTCCTTGTTGCATCTTCTTCCATGCACTCACAGTGGACATTTGTATTGGGGATTGTAGGTGTATACAATTTCCTAACCCCTGTCATGAAGCCCTCTGGGTCAATATATCTATAAGGGGTTGTCCCCATTTTGCATCCTTCTAGCCACTGAATCACTTCATCAATAGCACCTTTGCCAATTGTGAAATTGAATATCTTGAATTGCCTATGGGTTAGTGTCCCCTTTTTGTGCGGTGCAAAGTGCTTGTTATCTGTTAAAAACAACTGCCATATAAATTCCATTGCACCTACCCTTGCTGGTACATGATATGGTAAGAGATGAGGTGGGTGACTACACCCATATACCCTGATAATGGTATAATTCTCCTCCAAGAAGAAATCACCCCAATTATGCTTTTCAGGCCAGCTATTTGTATAATCATAGGGCCTGAGAAGTTGTATAACCTTCAATGGGACTCTTGTTCTGCTGACTCCAAGACTTTGTACTATTGGATACACAATCCAATTCTGAAAAGCACAATAATCATAGTCCTTGGATGTGTAATTCCAAACCCTCACCCAAAATTGGATAGGATTTGGACCTTCTTGGTAAAACCTTTGTGGGGCCAAATTGTCGGTGTCCATCATTACAAAATTGAAGTACAACAAGAGATGCATGAGCATGGAATAGTGAAGGAATTTGGGCTCCTTCTCCTTGGGGTCCTTTAACTTTTTCTGGGTTGCAATGAAACCCTTGTGCATCTCATCAATTATATGTTGTATGTAATCATAACTGGTGCTTGAATGCACCTCTTGTAAGTCTAGCACCATCATCAGGATGCCAGCATTAATTTTCTCAGCTTCTCCATCTATCCCTAGCACTCTACATAGGGCATAGGAGATATACTTAATGTAGAAGTGTAGATCCTTGTAATAATATGGGCTTGGCTCAGCCATAGGATCTAAGTACTTTCTCACTTCTTTTAACATGTGTTTTTGCAATAAGCCCTTTGCAATGCCAGGCTTCAAACTATATCTCTTCTCCTGCTTTGTCATGTCAATTTTAGTAGACATGGTGCTAAATAAGCCAAAAGCTTGCATGAATGAATTTCTATTTAATATTAACAGAGCAGTTCCATCATCCCTTCTGACTATTTTAGACAAAACATCATAATGATTGGCCAGTTCTAAGAACAAGTCTACATCTATGTAGACATCAGGGACAATTAATCTAGCTAGACCACAAGTCCAAGGGTTTGAGACTAGGATAGCCTTATCAGAATTTTTATAGAAATAATTAAACAATGAGAAACCTATTGTCCCTGGAGTATCAACATCGTTGATATTGTGATAGTCATCCAAGAGCACATTTGCATTTGCTCTCTTATTTTGTGTAGAACCAGGAAGTAACCTGAGGAATTCATCAGAAAAACTTTCCTTTCCCTTTTGCTCTTCCTCACTTCCTCCACTTGTCGAAGCAACACTAATAGTCCGGTTCATACTTGTAGTGCCTTGAATCTCTTACTCCTTATTGATATTGAAACAAATCTATTTCTGAGATTGGCTGACCATCTTATGCACAATTTTCTGAGACTTAGAACCTATTGATCAACTCTGAAAATACTACAAACTGAGAAAAATATCTCTTCTCTCTGAAAACTTAACACCTTGGGCTCTGAAATCTGAAAACTTGGTGAATGAAATTGAAAGCACTATCAACTCCTTATAGCCATCATTCAAAGTACGCAGCTCATAATTTGGAAACATCAGTTCTGTCTTTAATTCAACATACTGTGAACTTGAATGAAAACCTAGCCGTAGTTGCATGAGCATGACAGGAAATCAAATTCATAAAAGTGAATCCTTGAAAAAACCTTACAAAATTCAAAAAGAGCTGACATGTCACATTGTGATTTGCTAACTGTCTTACATCTCAGCTACTCTTTTTGCATAGTAATCAAAATACAAGCCTCCGATTGGCTATCGAATGATTCATGCTGTCTCATCAAAAACTGCCGCCATTTTTTAAATTTTGGGATCAGGAAACTGTGCGACTGCATATAATCTCTTTGTCATAGACCTCTATCACTAACCCATAGTTTATTACGAGACATTGTGACAATACACTTTCTTTCCTCTGGCTAACCCAAGTCACCATCTGGCGATCACGCGACCCTGCAGAAATCATAGTCGTGCATAATTAACACTAACTCATTATCTTTTCTGAGACCTTGCAACTAACCATTTCCTTTAACCCTTTATGGTTATCTCTTAGTCGCCAAATGTTTTTATTTCATGTCAAGACTATGCGACAATACCTAGTCGCCCGATCGCAGAATACAAAACTTGAGTGTTAAATTTTATCATGACAGTTTATACATGCCCTTTTTCTTGATCTGACGATTGTGTGACATACCTTAATCACCAAGTTGGTAGGAATTTTCCCTTTGGGCACGTTTGTTCTCAGATTTTGCAACCACCATTGGATCCTTTGATCTCTTTATCTGACGGTCGTCGCTTAATCGCCAAATATTCTTATATACCCTTAAATCTTTCTCAGACATCACGACAAAAGGAAAAACACTTAGTCTCATTGTCACTGATTCCATTCTCCCCTTCTAGTGACCATGTGATAAACCTTTGATAAGCAGTTTCCTTATGACACATGTAACAAAGCCACTTGTTCACTTATCACTCAATAGAAAATAGAGTCATCAATCTGAAACTGGCGACAACCTAACTATGCTTTGCGCTAAACCTCAGACGGTCAGTCACAAAGTCTCAATCAAAATCTCTTAACCATCGTTCCATCTTGAGACTATGTGACTGAAGGCTTTGCCTAACTTTTAAACTTGGATCCTCTTAGCGATAACACGATATGAAGGAGTCGCAGAGTCTGAAGACATTTTAATAACTGTTGAGAATTTCTTGCGATTACCCGACTAATCAGTGGATCCCCTCTGCGTAATGCTTTATTACAAAGTTATCTTGCGACCACATGACATGAAGAAATTACAGAGTCTCGTAATGCCAAAGGAATATACTGAATTTAAACAAGACCATGCGACAAAAGCAAATCGCCAAGTCGGGAAGGATTAGGGAATATTCACTTGGAGTAACATGACAAAGCGATTTGATTAAAACACATGACTTAAGTGGACTGAAAAAGCAATAGTGAAACAGAAGCGACATGACTTAGGGTTTGTTTTTCAACTTTTAACACTTGGAATGCTTAGGGTTTTCAGGGTTTTTTGCAAATTGAGACAGGTTCAGACTTGAAAACCTGAAAACTTGACACAGATAAAGCAAAAAGGAACAAAAGATAGCTGACTTAAAACACCAGATCAGAGAGAAAAGAACAGGGAACCAGGAAAACTACCAAAACAAGGAATACAACCAACAAGGGCCTTGACCTTTGGTTCTGTCACTGATATCTTTTTGGGCTTCACTACTAATGCATAACAAGGTACATCCCTTTCTTTTAGTACCTTCTTGAAATATTTCTCTCCTACATGCAAGACACAGCTAGTAGCATGTTTTTTGTTTTTCATAGTCAGGAAGTGGATTCATCACATACTCAACACCATCATTAACTATAGTATAGACATTAGACTATCCATCATGTTTAGCATCTACATCAAATTTCCAAGGTCTACCTAATAATAAAGGACATTCATCCATCTCTTTGATATCACATAAAACTCTGTCTGTATACTCCCCTATCTTGAAATCTATCCAAACTTATTCATTGATAATAGTTGGTTTCTCTTTTGTCAACCAAGAAGCTTTATAAGGGAAAGGATGAGGGATCGCATGCAACTTTAACTTAGTGACTAACTCCCTAGATGCAATATTATCAGTTGATCTAGAATCAACTATAACTTTGCATACCTTGTTGTTCACCTTGCAGCTTGTTCCAAACAATGACATCCTCTGAGGTGGTTCCACAGTAGTAGGTACTCTTAGGAGTGCCCTTTGCATCATGAGGCATTCTCCTTGATCTAGATTTGTGGGTCTTGAAGTTGGAGAATGATAGGACGATAAAATCTGACTATCATCTTCTTGGGTGATTCATACTCTTCTATCCCTTCCTATTTTGCTGGAGCCATTCTTTTCAAGAGATGTAAAGGATTGGTGTCCAATTTGACTACAACTAAAACATTTCCCTATGAAGACACTAGGTCATCTTCCACCAAATCTCCCTCTACTATTTGATCTCCTACCTCTAAAGTTTCCTCTATTATTGTGTTCTCCTTCTGACTCATGGTTACTAAACTCCCCTTGAATTCTTTGGAATGGACCTCTACCATTGAACCTACCTCTGCCTCTAAAATTATTCCCTCTACCTCTATTATTTTGTTCTCCTCTCCTCTTCTTTTTTTCTTCAATTTTCAGTACCATTTGAAAACACTTATATACTGATTCAGGGTTGAATAAACTCTTTTCATCTTGAATGCTATATTTTAGCCCATTTAGGTACCTTGCAAGCTTGTTTTTCTCACTCTCTGGGACTTTGGCCTTCAAGGTCATTCTATGAAACTCTTTAGTATATCCACTCACATCAAGGTCCTTATGCCTTATATTTTGCAACTTTTTATGGAGGGTGATCTCGTAGTCCTCTCACACAAACTAATTCTTGAGTTCTACAAACATCCTTTTCCATGTTTAGATAGGATTCTTTTCTTCCTCTATCCTTTCATTTTGCAGAAAATTCCACCAACTTAAGATAGGGCCTTTCATTTTGGATTTTTCAACTTTAACCTTCTGTTTCTTAGAGATATTGTCACATTCAAAATAATTCTCCAAAGATTCTATCCAATCCATGCATTCTTCAAGGTCCATTTTCCCACAAAACATGGGAATGTCTTATTTATGATCTCTCATTCCAACTCTCTCAAGAGCTTCAAGAAATTTGTCTTTCTCTGCAGGTATGTTCTTTGTCTAATCCTTCTTTGTGTCTTATTCTTCTTCTTCTTCAAAATCTTCTCCTTCCTCCTTTTATGTTTGGAGGTCCTTCAACTTCTTTATCTCCTCTTCAATCTTATTTTTGTTCGCTACTTGTTCTCTGACAATTTTAGCCAACTCTACATTTATCAATCTAGTAGGAACTTCCTCTCCTTGAGGTTCTTCTATTTTGTCACCCATTCTTTAATTCTTCCAAGGTCTTAGCAGGATTTGATACCACCTAATGCAGAGGTGCACTTTAAGAAGACATAGATGGGATCCAACTCCTTATTATCACTTCAAACTTCTAATTCAAACACCCCAACTCTGCAAATGTCTTCTTAGGTTGTGTACTAACTTGTATAAGATGTCAACTTACTACTATTATCACATTTTAGCTCTCCAAACTAAGATACCAATCTCTGCAATATCTCCTTTAGGGACACTTTCCCTAAACTAAGCTAAAGATTAGAAAACATCACCACAGACATAGGAAAAAAACCTAGGTGATGGAAGACTTTTTTTAGACCCTAAGGGTGGAGAATCCACCAATGGATTCAGTCTTGCAGACCTAAGAGTGGTCAAACACTAAGTGGCCTAGAATTCCTTATAACCCTATCTAGAGGGTTTTTCAAGCATAAATTTAAAATACCAGAGGATCTAATTGGTTTTATTACATTTATAGATACTCTTTATGTATTTTTGAAACCTCCCAAAGCCTTAGCACTTCACTCCACTCTTGCACCACTAAACTCTTGCAAAGCTCACAGACCTAATTAGCTAGGTTAGGCTTGGATTACTAAGCAAGTGGTATAAGGTGTGTTCACAAAATGAATACAAGGGTAGAGGTAGCTTCCTCTACCCCAAAATGGTCTAGAAACACCATTGGTTTGATCCTCCCAATCATATATTGCACATGCATATGAATTTACTAAGGAACCAAAGCTAATTACATAGAGATAATTAGCCTAGATATTTGTCTCAAAAATCTTAAAACTACCACTGAGATTCTAAACTTTAGGAATCTTAAAGAGCATGATCCTAACTTGTATTTTCCAAGTGGTGAAGTAGATACACTGGTTAAATTCCAAGTTAGGATCACATCTTTGGAGTAGACCCTGTAAACCTTGGTTTCTCAAATAGTGAGCAAGTAAAATCTCTAACTCCTATCAAAATTTACAAAAAAAAATCAAACCAACTGGAATGATGAAGTAACTCAAATAATTACAAATTTTTTCAAGTGGATCCACAAGATGAATCTGTACCAAGTCATACACTGTCCAAATGACGTAGAAAACTCTTCTATTTCCCTCTCTGAACATCGAGCTCCGTACACAGTAAACTCTAACCTTCCTAGAAGGAATCAAAACATCTAATACCATCATATTGGTGTTAAATATCCTCCAAGTAGTTATTTTTGTTGGTTACTATTGATTTTTCATTCTTCGAGCTACATTTTGCAAAAATTCAACTTTTTGGCAAAACTTGACAAAATTGCTAATTTGAGAAAATGCCAACCTTACCAACCTCCAAGGGTGTGGGAGAGGTCCAAAACATGTCAAGAAACTATCTTAAGGTATTAAAACATAAACTTCTAACTAAACACAAAAATCACCAAAAGGGACTAACATGGTCTAACATGGTTTCAAGAACCCATAGGTTTATAACTAACGCTAGGGTCCCTCACCTTACACAATAGACCCACACATGCACACACTAGGGTGATCCAAAGGATTCACCTTATTAAAAAATCTTAAGCAAAGAAATAGTAACTTGAGGATGTTCCCTGCACCAATTCCCTTGACAATAATAAATTGAGGAAGAATGATGGGTAATATGGAATTTTGCACATAGTTCACCAAGATCCATATTTTTGAACTGTTTTCCATTATCAATGATTATAGAATGATAAATTTCATATCTAAAAATTACATGATTTAGAATGAACATTGAATTTTTTTTTCTTATTGTCATTAACAACAACACAACTTCTATCCATTTGGTGAAATATTGTGTTGCCGTTATCATGTACTTATAGCCATTAGGTGAAGTTCGATAAATCATCCCAATTAAATCAAACCCCCATTTATAAAAGGTACAAGGTGTGGTCATTGTGTGTAACTCCTATACTGGTACATGAATCATATTTCTATGATATTTGCATTTTTGACATTCTTTCTCAAATTGGAAAGCATCTTTCTCCATACTTGGTCAAAAATACCACATTCAAAGGATTTTCTTATCTAAGTTTAAACCACTTTAATGAAACCCACAGATTCCCTTGTGAACATATTGTAAATAAATTTATGATTCCTCAATCTCTAGACACCTAAGAAGTGTTTCATCAAGACTCTTACGATATAATGTATCTTAAATGATTGTATAATCGGAAGCTTGGCGTAAAAAATATTCTTCTTTAGTTTTGGGATTACTCCAGAGGTAAATTTTGGTCTTTTAGATAGACATAAATGGGTCCATGCCATGGGGAGTCATGGAAAAATAGTAATAAAAAAATTTGGGAATCAAGAAGGTGAAATGTGGGTTTCACCAACTCTTCCACGAAGAATTCATATATAGCACTTTATTTTTGTATATTTAAAAGAGAAACTAAAGTCGCCATGGCATCTGTTGCTCTATTATTTTATTTTGTATTTGCTCAAAATTTATTAAGACAAAGTATTTTTTCAATCATCTATCATTCTTTTGTAAGGCATCAACGTGTCATATTTTGTCTGGTACTCATCATTGATTTGATATATCACAAGTTCATAGTCACCATAGACTTGTAATATTATTACTTTCTATTCTAAAGCCATTTTAATACCTATGGCCATCAATTCATACTCCGCACTATTATTTATGCATGGAAAGAGAATTTTATATTATTTTGGAATAGTATATCCTTGTGGTATATAATCAATAAAATCCATCCCCTTGATCCATGTTGTGTGTAATATCCATCAAAGTAAAGCTTTCATGCTTTAGTTTCCACATTTATTATTTCTGCCTCTGGAAATTTGAACTGCATAGGTTGATCATCCATTAGAGGAGCCTCTACAAACTAATCATCTATGAATTTTCATTTTATTTCTTTTCTATTCACATATTCTATGTAAAACTCACTCAACACCATGACCCATTTTGCCAATCTCGTTGTTAGACATTTCTTGCTAAATAAGTATTATAAAGGACCGATCTTATCTACGAGCTTAATCTTGTGTGCAAATATTTAGTGACATAGATTTTTTGAAGTAAAAAATATTGCTAGGCATTCCATTTCAATGAAACTGTAATTTAGCTCATACTTAACCAAAATCCTACTAAGGTAATAGATTATCTTTTCTTTTCTATTTTCATCTTCTTGAATAAATAACACGCCCAAGGAGTGATCTATTGCAGAAATGTATAATATTAATAGCTTGTCCTTTATGGGTTGAATTAATTTAGGTGGGTTCATCAAATATTTATTTAAGAGTGTAAAGGCTTCATCACACCGGTGGTCCCATTTGAAAATTATATCCCTGTGAAGAAGTTGAGTAAAATAATGACATTTCTCGGCCAATTGAGAGATGAATAATTATATTGATTGTAACCTTCCATGAAGTGATCTCATTTTCCTTATATTTCTTGGTGCATCCATTTCTATTATGGCTTGAACTTTTCTAGGGTCCACCTCTATTCCTTTTGCAGATACTATATAACCCAACAATTTTCCAGATTGCACCCGAAATGCACAACTTTTAGGATTTAACCTTACTTTAAATTGTTCAAATCTTATAAAGATTTTCTCTAGAATCAATAAGTTTTATTTCCTTATATGATAATTTTCCAATATATCATCAACATTGTCTTCTAGGAATTTGTGCATCATATCATGAAAAATCTTTGGCATTTTTAACACCGAAAGGCATAACATTCCAAAAAATGGTACCCCAAGCACATGTAAAATTTGTCTTATCTTAGCCCTCAGGAGCTATTTTATTTTATTCTTCCCACTAAATCTATCCCTAAGGGAAAACATAGAGTTTCCTGTTGTTAAATCCACTATGGCATCATTGCTTTGTAATGGAAAGTCATCTTTAGGACATGCTAGATTAAGATATTTGAAATTTGTACATATTCTCATTGATTTGTCATGTTTGAAAAATTTCACAATGTTGGAGATCCATTCATCATAGGCAATATATCTAATTAAATGAATGTTTAATAATTTTTCCAATTCTACTTTCACTAGTAAGGCAATGCAAGGATGCATTTTCTTTAGTTTCGGTTTGACTAGCTTATTTCCTGGCTTTATATTCAAATGATGCATGATAAAAATTTATCTATCCCTGACATATCTGCATAGGACCATGAAAAATTTACTTGTATTTCCTTAAATAACTTGATGAATTCTTGTCTTTCTTCTGGATTTAATGATGCTGCAAGGTTTATGACCTTCGGCTCTCATTTTGTTACAATGTTAACATTTTCTCTGGGTTCAGTAAATATAGAAGACCTTTCTTCATAATTTTATAGTAAAGTGTCCAATATATTTCCCTTAGGTGACACAGTTGGGTTTTCACCATTTAAAACATCTTTTATTTTTACTTTTTCCAGGTTTAGTACTACAACATTGTGGTTTTCACCACTATACCATGATTTTTTTTTCTTTATTGTTTTTATTTTATTTTAAGACTAAGATATTGGCCACTTTCATCCTTTATTCTTCTTTGATAGAATTATTTTATGGAAGAGGGTTCAGCCGCATTTAGGCACAAGGCCACTGAATTGTCATTTGGAAAGGAAAGTATGTCACTTGGCTCAGTTAAATCCCAATCAATTTATTTAGGATGCATAAGGGATAATGGTTCATTGCAAAAATTCAAACCCATGGGATTTAAGGATATGAATTTGTTAGAAGGTTCATACATTTTATCATTATAATCTATCACAAGTGCTTGTTCAAGGTGTTCCATATAACTTGTATACAAATTCTCCTCACTTGAGTCTTGTTGGGTTTCTTAAGGATAAAAATATTTCTGGTTAAACCTAACATTAGAATCTCCTATCCATGATGCTATCCATTTGTCACCTTCCCAATGATGTTCAGTTGATCCTTGGCTTGTATGTTATTCCTAATTAATACTATCTTCCTAATTAAAAAATGGTCCTTGATTTGAGCTTGATCCGATATTTTAACGAGATGTATGAGCATAGGCATGAATCACATATACTTATCAATCATGATAAGAAGCCTCAAATAATGAGTCCCATTCATATTTATTTGAATCGTCTTTACTTTTTGAATCCATCATGTTTATTTGTTCATGGGAATAACTGTTACCTTGCTCTTGATATCCTATCCCATATTTTTCATCACTAGACCTCCGTGGAGGTTGTATTGGTTCTAATAATGCTTTATTCCTTTTTCCTAAAGGTCCTCTTATTTTTCAACGCATTGTTTTCATGATTTGATAACCTTAACCATATTGGTGTGTATTGATGTTGATATTTTGAACACTTTCTTTATTTGAACTTGAAGCTTCCTTAGCTTTATAAATCCATTTTGACACCTCCTCATCCTCACCAGCTCTTACAAAATGAGCATTATATTTTTCAGGAAAATGAGAAATAAATGGCATTTCATTTGATTTAGGATAAATAGGTAATCTAAATAGTGACACAGAGTATTCTCCTACCCCTTTTTGTTTGATTTTGCATTTTTTTTGAATTTTTTCATTATCTTGTTGTTTTTTTGGTAATGTGTTTCTTTGGCTATTTCTTTTTCAAACTTAGAGGATTTTGAATTTTCCTCATCCTGATGTGAAAAACTTGAACTAGTATTATTCATATCTTTATCTTGTGAATCCAAAAAAACTAACCTTCTCCTTTCCCTTAGTTGAATTATGTAAGTTAGTGTTTTCGTGATTTGAGTTGACAATTGAACTTGAACTAGGAACCTTTTCTTGAGTAGATTATTTCAAAAGACTTGATGTAGAACCCTCACTATTATGTGGAATATAATGAATCATTTGAGGGTTTAACAATGTTACAATATTGAAATGGATTTAGGTCTCCACTTATAGTGATTCCTTGACCCATGTATGGAAATTTTATACATTGATGATAGGTCGAAGGTACTGCTTGCATTTCATGAATCCATGGTCTCCATACCAAGATTTTATATGTCAATTTTAAATCAAGGACTTGAAAAATTGTTTCTTTTTTAATTACAAAAAATATAATAGGTAAAAAATAATTCCTTTGGAAGATGTTTCATCTTCATCATAAGATTTGATGGTAATTTTTATTTTTGGATCAACATCTTCAAAAAGTACTAAATCTTTCACAAGCCTAAAGGTAAAAAAAATTTAAACCAAAACCACCATCAATTATGACTCTTTTGGCATGGTGTTTATGTATCAAAACTTATATATGCAACGAAATTTTTTAAGGATTATTTAGAGACATATCATATTTTTCATAAAAAAGATAGACAATGAGGTGCAATAAGATGTCTTACCGTGTTTTGGAGTCTATTAACATCTAATTCATTTAGAACTATAGTCTTAACAGGTTCCTTTTATAATAGTTCCTTGTGATTTCATGACAATTTTAACAACTTTAAAAGGGAGATTTGAGCCAGTGTCTTTTGGAGCTGGTCCACAAAAATATATTGTCTTGAAGATGAAGATGATTGATTAATCCAAGTGTTTTTCAGGGAGGTACCTTGCAATGTTATCTTTGAAGCTTCCATCGTAATTACAACATTAGAAGTTTCTTTTGATGGTTTGTCTTTATCCACAACAACATTTATTATATTCTCATATAATGATAAAGAATTGATGACATTTTCATAGGTATGAGAAAAACTAACCTTGCCATTACTTATTTTGTTGTTTTGATTACCATTGGAACATTCACCATTTTCATGTTTGAAGAACGAAGTTTTGAAAGCCATATGATCTTAATTATTTTGAGGTAAATCTACCTTAGTTACACCATTATCTATCAAATATTTAACCAAATTATTCAATCTCTGGAATTCATTCATTTTGTGCCCTTTGTTTCTATGATAATCAGAACCATGAGTATCATTCCACCACGAGGGTTTAACTTGAGGTTCATATGGTCTCATTTCTGGTAGTGTAATAATTTGGTTGGTAATGAGAGTCCTTAAAAAATATTTAAAAGGTTCACCCAAGGGTGTGAGCTTCCTCCTTTCTATTAGATTAAACAAAAGTATTGACTTGTTAGCTTCTTCATTATTTTAAAGATTATTGTTGTTGAAATGGATCTTGGATGTTTGATTAACATTATTCTCTTGATTAGTTCCACTTGATAGATTGAATATATTCGCTTTAATATTGTTAGCCTCTACAAATTTTTCATTACCAAGGTTCTTATTGGTATTCTTAACCCAAAATGTATTATTGTTATCGAAAATATTGTTGTTGTTGGCATTGTTAGAGTTGTTAGAGAAACCCTTATTTTCCTTGTAAAGTTTTTGTTCTCCATTCATCACTAAAACTTCTTCTATTGTAATCCCATTTTCAATAATTTTTTTGAAAGTGCATGGACATTGAAGTTGTAATCCGTAATTCTAAACCATATTAAAATTGTTCATGAAAATGTCCATTTTTTCTTTCTTGGGCACACTTATAGGGTAACAAGAAAAAACCTCTCTCCATATTTGTAAGAAGTTAAAAAGGTTTTCTCACTCTCTTTTCCTAGAGTGTTACATAAATTTAGCATGGTGACCTCGTGTTCTATATTATATGAATAATGAGTAACAAGTTTAGAGGCTAACTCTTCAAATGTTTTTATACCTGGGGGTTATTTTAAAAATCAATCAATTTATTTCTCTCCAAGGCTTCTTGGGAATGAGCTCATTAAATAAGTTGTTTTATGCATAAACTATAGGATTAGCACACAAAATTACCTTAAATGGTCTTGTGGGTAAGATGCACCCAAATTTTTTTCATATTTTGGAAAGAGCACATTTTTAGGGAATGGTACATTAATTAGATTTTTTTAAAATAGGAAAGGACATATGGATTCAATTGAAATTTATTTTGGAGCCACCAATTTCTTCATGTTGTCCAATTGTGTTTGGAAAATCTTAAATTGTTTACTCATTATTGTTATGATATTATCCTCTTCCTCATCTTTCTTGAGCATTTTCATGTCATAATCATGGGAAAGTTTTACTTATTATTGAGCTAGGTTAAATAAATACCTATGTTTATCCCTTTCTAATAGTTTTCCATAACTTTCATGAAGATATGATTTTGGGTGGCTTAATCCACTCTTTCTTCCTTTATCTCTTCATTTTGATGATCTTGATTTCCCTCATTATTCCCATTTTTTCACCCATTGTTGCCCCCATTGTTTCTATCATGGGTATTTCCACCATTAGTATTATCATTGGAGTTTTTATTAGAGTTATTTACCTTATTGGTATTATTTAGATCATCAAATCCCAATATATGGGTCGTGGCTTCTTTCTCCTTTTCATCTCTTGGTTGAAAGGTTGATATGAGAAAAAACATATTTCTCTTGGATAAGGTACCTCTTGCCTAATGTAAGTCCTATCTTCTTGTAAAGATACTTTGATATCACAGGATCTAGTAAAGACTGACATCAAAATGAATTTTAGGCTTTGAACTTATACCTTTGAACCAACAACCCTTTAACAATGGTGCAGGAGAACCTAGGCTAATCCCTAACTCTAGTTTTCTTTTAGCTTGTACTGGACTTAGCCAAGTTAGTAGAGTTTATTTTTGACCTTATAAGGTCTTGCAAGTGTGTACCTAGGTGGATATGACTAGGATAAATCCAACCTAGGTGTTTTATGCTTTGTTAGTGGTTAGTGCTAGATTAAGCCTAAAAATGGGAAAATGGGTTTAAAAGTCTTCAAGGCTTAGGATAGGTTAGAAATGTGCCTAAAAATTCCTCTAGGATGTTTTTACAACATTCTATGTCTATTAGAAGTCATTGGGATTTTTTTTATGCAAAGTTGTCAAAGTTGTCAAAAATGTTGCATGACAACATTTGCAACATTTAAAAGTTGCTTGACATCATTTGGCATGATTGGATTATTTTCAAAGAATGATGGTGGGTGGTTAATTTAATGACCTATAATCATGGGGAAGGAATATTTAGACATGTAGGATCCCATTTACTGAGGTAGAAGGATGTAATCAGTGATTTTGAATTTGCATGAAGAAGCTCTGTTACTAGTTTTTGCATATAGCTGACTATTTTGATATTTGTGAGTTAGAAAATGTATTGAATAGTGAGATACAGTTTTGTATTTGTGTAGTAGAGGTATTTTTAAGCACTTTTTCATCTTTGAAATTGTTTTGAGTTCATTAGATTAGTATGTTAAATTGTTTTGTTAGTAGCACAGTTGCTGGTGTTGTTTAGGTAGTTTTACGAGAAATGGCTCCCCCATAGATCTCCACCATGGAAATAATCATGGCCTAGAGGGATATGGAAGGGAATCCATTTTATAGTTTACATATGGAAGGAGGAGCTCAAAAAATCAAGTTAGCCAATTTTGGTGTCATGCCCTAAGCAAGTACAGTGTGCCCGGTTAGGTGCATGACAGTAATCTAATGGTGTTTTATTGTAGGGGAAAGATTGTGAGAATGGAACCAAGTATGGTTTCAAATGAATAGAGGTGATAAAAATACCTCCTAGGGATATTAGTCATTGGCCAATCCACTAAGATAGATTTCCAAGAAGAAATCAGTATACTGCACTAAAATTGCCCTATTATCCTTGAATTCTAAGAACCTACTATACGGAGGCCCTAGAACCCTAAGACCACCAAAATACTTAATGTCTTGGAAAATGGTGTTTGAATACCTTACTTTTTTGGGGGGGTTATTTGGGGGATTTTTTGGTGGGTTATTTGGGGGTTGATCCCATAATAGTGGGTTACACTTTTTTTCCTAAATGAACATTGAAGTCTATATTTTGAAAAACAAATTCAGATTCGGATACATATTGTTGTAAAACTATTTGAAATAAGGAGATGAAGTAAACTAGAGTCTTTTAGGATTTTATGTCTAGACTATAAATATGTATTTTTATTTTTATTTTGAATTGATTTTAATGGTTATTTTTTTCTCCCACTAAAACTACTATGTTGCTGAAAACATCATTTTCAAAAAGTTACATTCACTTCATAGAGCATAACTTTTTTTTCTAAAATAGATATCAATGCGGTTCTTTCGAATTTGGTTTTTTAACATCCATACGAAGGTCATGCAATTTTTTTGACAATATTATCATGATTTTTTCATATTTTTGAATGTTTGAAGAGGAGTAAACCATAATTTTGAGATATGATGGTTGCATAGCTTATAACTTGTTGTGTATTTATCAATTTTTTTTTATAGAAAGTAGACTTGAAGCCAAAGGGCTCTGTTATTTTTCAATTTTTTTTCTCTTTTCTACTATTTTTCATTGAACGTCAAACTTGGAGGTTTATATTCAATAAAAACCTACATTCGATGCACGCCAAAAAACATAGACCTAATTAATTTAAAAATTGTCAAATCTATATTGGTTAGAAATCTCATTCAAAGTACTTGTGCGATGAAAAAGGATATCTCCCTATTCTTCCATTTGAGCCCTGTGCTTAAGCTCTGAAGCCATGAAAACTGCAGAATTTTGTTAGCCTCTTCAAATGGCCTTTAATAAGAATGTTTCGATAGAAACTACTTTTGATAGAAATTAGTTTTGAGTGAAACTAATTTCTATCGAAAGTAATTTCATGATTTGACGGTTGTTGGTCATTTAGTTTCGAAACAAAGTCAGGAGTTTCTATGGAAAGTTAGTGATGACTTTCGATAGAAATGTATGTTGGCCTATTTGGTGCCATTTCGAGTTCAGAATGATTACAAATAAATAAAGACATGTTTTCATCATCTTATTAATTCAAAAGTTACAGAATAATTTTCATTTTGGAAAAGGAAGACTTTTGAAATTGGATTTTTTCAAATTTTGTCAAAATTTAGTAGAAATATTTTGCAACTTGTGATAGGAAATAAAAAGAGAAGGCTAAATAAGAGTACAAGACATTATTAAGAAGAGACTGAACAAAGACTACATGAAGAATCTCAGAAAAGATATTATCTAATTAGACCCTACTTAGCCTCATGTAGACCTAAGACCAAATTAGATCCAATTAGACTTAAGACCTAATTAGATCCAATTAGACCTAAGACCTAATTATACCTAATTAGACCTAAGACCTAATTAGATCCAATTAGACCCTTCAGGACCTAATTAGACATGTAATTAGATCCAATTATACCCTTTACGACCTAATTAGATCCTATTAGACACATTAGAAAATAATTAGATACAATTAAACCCTTTAGGACCTAATTAGATGATCCAATTAGACTCTTTAGGACCTAATTAGATCCAATTAGACCTAAGACCTAATTAGATCCAATTAGACCTAAGACCTAATTAGACCCAGTTAGACCTAAGACTTAATTAGATCTAATTAGACCCTTTAGGACCTAATTAGACATGTAATTAGAGCAAATTATACCCTTTATGATGTAATTAGATCCTATTAGAGCCATTAGGACATAATTAGATCCAATTAGACCCTTTAGGACCTAATTAGATCCAATTAGACTCTTTAGGACCTAATTAGATCCAATTAGACCCTTTAGGAGCTAAATAGATCCAATTAGACCCAATTAGACCCTTTAGGACCTAATTAGATCCAATTAGACCCTTTAGGACATAATTATATCCAATTAGAAGGTATTAGGACCTAATTAGATATAATTAGAACCTTGAGGACCTAATTAGTTCCAATTAGACCCTTTAAGACCTAATTAGATCTAATTAAAAGGTATTAGCACCTAATTAGATCCAATTAGACCCTTGAGGACCTAAGTAGATCCAATTAGACCCAATTAGACCCATAAGGACATAACTATATCCAATTAGAAGGTATTAGGACCTAATTAGATCCAATTATACCCTTTAGGACCTAATTAGTTCCAATTAGACCCATTAGGAGCTAATTAGACCCTTTAGGACCTAATTAGATCTAATTATACCCATTAAGACCTAATTAGATCTAATTGGAAGGTATTAAGCCCTAATTAGATCCAATTATAGCCTTTAGGACCTAATTAGATCCAGTTAGACCCATTAGGATCTAATTAGATCTAATTAGAAGGTATTAGGACCTAATTAGATCCAATTACACCCTTTAGGACCTAATTGGATCTAATTAGACCCATTTGGACCTAATTACATCTAATTAGAAGGTATTAGGACCTAATTAGATCCAATTAGACCCTTTAGGACATAATTATATCCAATTAGAAGCTATTAGGATGTAATTAGATCCAATTAGACCCTTTAGGACCTAATTAGACACAACTAGACCCAATAGGACCTAATTCGATCCAATTAGACCCTTGATGACCTAATTAGACATAATTAGACCCAATTAGACCCATTAGGACCTATTTAATGTTGATAACAATTATTCAATTGTGTATTATCATTAATGTTAGACATGTATATGAACTTATGTAGTGATGTTACACAAATGTCTACATCTGAACCGAGGAGAGTTAGTGTATGCCTAGTGAATCTCACTATTCTCTGAGTTCTGGCGCACATTGAAGAAATTTAGTTATTACTGAGTTCACTTGGGCATTACAGTGTTGGTCAGGCATTAAATAATATCATTATTTACTGAGTTAAATAGTTAGCATCAACTGACTAACAAATGATTACATTTTATGTTTAATTGGGCATATGAGGCAGATAGATTTGAGTTTTAATATCCTGTTGGAAGGTTATAAAGGTCGACTTGAAAAGGTCTATTATATATATATATATATAAGGTCAAGCTTGGTTTTAAAAGAGTGTGTAAGTAATTGAATTAGTGGATGAACATGATATGAAGTGCAGAGGTGAAATTAGATGGGATTCTGAATAAGGACAGATCATCCAGACAGAGCTGCAATAGAACATTCGATCAGTGAGGATCCAGTTAGCAAACAAAGCAAGACCTAAATCAACAAAGATACTTGCATGTACAATTAGGTGAATCCATCATTACTTTCTAACAATTGTAGCAGTCATTCAAATCTCTTAACAAAGTAAACTTAACATTATCTTGTAAATCCTCTCACAAGGTGACATTTCTATATCTAAGTTTTTGAAGACCTGTAACAAGGCCACTCCTTACAGGGTTATTAAATCCTCTAACAGAGTCACACCTAATAGTGTGTTATTGTAACCTTTAACAAAGTTGGCTCCTAACAGGGATCAATTCAGAAGAGTGAAAATTAGTAACTAGTTGCAATTGGTGGCTTTTCCCATATTGGGTTTCCACGTTAAATCTTGGTGTTATCTATGTACATTTCATTTATTTTATAATTTATATTTCTGAAAATTAATTACTAAAGATAATTGCAATTAATATATTAAGATTTTCTATGTTAACGGGGTGAGAGAGAAATATCTATGTTAACCGAGCTACAATGACTAATTTGTTTAAGACATCTAAGGGACTTGGATTTGTTTTTGTGGTAACTTATCCACCCCTCCCCTCTCAATTAATCATCTCATTTCCAATAATTGGTATTAGAGAATCAAGTGCTTGCAGGGAAGGTTTAAAGGCCTAAGCTAAATATCAAAGATGTCTTACAGAAGGAGATCCCCAAGCTTAACAAAGACAACTTTCAGACATGGCGTGAGCTGATGAAGCTACATTTATCTACTATTGGAGATAGTGTTCTCCAATTCCTAGATAACAAATATGTAGAACCACCAGTAACTTTGACTGTGGAAGAGATGGTGGACAAGAAGAATCATAATATAATGATGATTGATATAGCTTCTTCGCTCAACTACTCGAAATTTGATGAAGTCAAGGATTTCCCTATTGCCTTTGATATGTGGAACAAACTACATGATATCCATGGAGGAGATGGAAATGTAAAGAGAGGCAAAGAAGAAAGTCTCAGAGGTCAGTTTGATATTATGAAAATGAAAGAAGGAGAAAACATTACAAAATACAGTGACGTAATAAAGAAAAGTGTAAAGGCCAACAGAGCAGCAGGTGGAACAATTGAAGATACTATAGTGGTTAGTAAGGTATTGAGAACTTTACTTCCTATCTATGAAATATGAGTTTTATCTATTCAAGAGATGAGGTGCAGTAATAATATATCTCTAGATGCATTGATTAGAATGCTATCATCATTTGAGCTGGACAATTTTGACAATTATTCTCCTAGCACTAGCAATCTGGAGTCTGCATTCAAAGCTAAACTAAACCTTGGAAAGACAGATAGATACTCCAAAAATAAACATACTGACAGTGACACTAATGATGAATCTAATGATGAAGATATGGAAATAATTGAAACACTACTTGCAAGGAGAGCTTCAAAAGGAAAATGATAGTACAAAGAAAGAATACCATTGATTTTCTTTTAATGTAATGAGGTTGGTCACATTGCTGCTAAGTGGCCTAACAAAGATGATAAAGATGAGAGAAATTTTAACAAATATAAAGGCAAGAAAGATTTCAACAGTTACAAAAACTACAATGAAAAAGGTAAGAAATCTTGTTATATTGCTAAATATTTTGATAGTGATGAAGATGAAGATGAAATCGTTTGTATTGCTATTAAGGATAAGTCAAATGATGAAGATGATCAAAAGACTGCATTGTTCTCTCACATTAGCAAAAATGACACTTGGATAATTGATAGTGGTTGTTCTCACCACATGACTTGTGATAAAACAAAATTTGCAACTCTTGAGCACTATGATGGTGGCACTATGATGGTGGGAGTGTCAGTTTTGGGAATAATGAACCTTGCTATGTGAAGGGTAAAGGTTGTAATTCTCTAATTGAAGGAATTAAATGTGATAATGCTTATTGTGTTGAAGGACTAAGGATAAATCTACTAAGTGTGGCACAACTATATAACATTGGTCTCACGCTAGAATTCATGAATGGTTAGGCCAAGATCCTTGATGGTAAAGGAAACCTAGTCAGAACTGGCAAACAAACAAAATGTAATCTATTTTATCTTGGTCTCAATGATAGTTCATGTTTTATTGCCCAAGTAGAAGAAAGTTGGTTATGACATAAAATGTTGTGTCATGTGACCTTTGATAACCTAGTTAACATAAGAAAGAACAAAAGAGTAAGAGGTATTCTTGTTTTAAAGAAACCTGAATTAGCAACATGCAAACAATGTCAAATTGGGAAGATGAGAAAATCTAATTTCAAGAGCAAGAACTATAATACTGAAGATGTCTTGCAATTGGTACATACTGATCTGTGTGGACCAATTGGGACAAAAAGTTACATTGGAGAGAAGTATTTCATTATATTTGTTGATGATCATTCCAGAATGATGACTATTATGTTTCTCAGAGAAAAATCAGAAGCTTTTCATAAATTCAAATGGTAGCTTGCCAGAGTTGAAAAGGAAACAGGAAAGAAACTGAAATTCCTAAGATCTGATAGAGGAGGAGAATTCATTTCTAATGAATTCAATGAATTCTGCAATGAAATATGAATCAAGATACAAGTATCTACCCCTGGTACACCATAGAAAAAATGAATAGTAGAAAGAAGAAATAGACCCATCATGGATTATGCAAGAACCTTGATGATTAAAAATAATGTTGCTACCAAATACTGGAAGGAAGCCATCAGCACTGCAATTCACACCATGAACATAGTTCAACTGAAGAAAGGTACTGAGAAGACACCTTTTGAATTATGGTATGGATATAAACCTAATATTTGTTATTTCAAAGTAGATGTTACATCTTAAAAGAATCAAGAAATGAAAATTTTGATGTAAAAGGAGATGAAGGCATATTCCTAGGCTACTCCTGTATAAGAAAAGAATATAAATGTTTGAATCTTGCTACTCATAAAGTCATAGAAGTGTGCATGTAAGGATTTATGAGTTTACAGAAAGATGTGAAGAACAAAGTAGTAAAGAGCTTGAGAACTACATAAACTTTGTGTACTATGA
The DNA here is from genome assembly GCA_018584345.1 of Thuja plicata. Classification (NCBI taxonomy): domain Eukaryota; kingdom Viridiplantae; phylum Streptophyta; class Pinopsida; order Cupressales; family Cupressaceae; genus Thuja; species Thuja plicata. Next base: position 1,401,627 of record MU226213.1, read on the forward strand.
ACCTAATAATATACCTAAGACACAAGAAATGGTAATTGGACAAAAATCCTATCAACCATTAAATTCATCAGTACAAACTGTGTGACAAATTGTGCAACCAGATCTGTTAGAAGTGCAAACCAAATCATAGACATAGGGAACTGAGTCTCAGATAGAGGGACCCAAGACACAGACAATGACACTCGAGTCTCACATAGTGGAACTCGAGAATCAGACATAAAAATAGGACATAATATTTTAGCATGGTGAACATAGTGGTGCAAGCCCAGAATCAAGAAGGAAGGATCATGTACTTGCCAAATATGTCAGAAGGCATCAGGCACTTGAGAATATAATTGGAGATCAGACATAAGGTATAATGAAAAGGAAAAAAATTAAAGGTACATGTTTCCTTACTGAAACTGAACCTAGATCTATCAATGATGCATTGAATGATGAAAGTTGGATAGAAGAAATGAATGAAGAAATTGAGCACATAGAAAAGAAAAAAACCTAGACTCTTGTACCTAAACCAAAAGACAAGAATGTAATTGGTACTAAGTGGGGTTTTAAAAACAAGATGAACGAAAAATGTGAAGTTTCTAGAAATAAAGCTAGATTATTATGTAAAGGCTATGATCAAGAAGAGGGTATTGATTGTGGAGAAACTTTTGGTCCTGTTGCAAGGATTTAAGGAGTCAAAAATCTTCTAGCATATGCTCCAAACAAAGGATACAAGGTATATCAAACGGATGTAAATTCTACATTCTTGAATGGAATCCTAGAAGAAGAAGAAGTCTATATTGAGCAACCTGAAGGCTTGTAGATCCTAATAAAAGGAATATGATTTGCAAACACAAAGCCTTGTATAGATTGAAACAAGCTCCAAGAGTGTGGTATGAAAGACTGGATGGTTATCTAGTAAGTATTGGATTTCAGATAACTAATGATAATAGTAGCTTGTACATCAAAGAAGGACCTAAAGACAAGATACTATTAGTAGAGATATTTTTTGATGATATATTATTCACTAGATATGATGATTTATTCAAAGCATTCTCTATAGCTATGAGTAAGGAATTTGAGATGTCTATTTTTGGTGAAATAAAATTCTTTATTGGTTTACAAGTTCAACAGATGAAGGATGGTATCTATATTAATCAGTTGTAATACATCAAAGAGATACTGAAGAAATTTGGAATGGAAGATTCCAGACCAGTTGGGACACCTATGTCTAATTGACATAATTTTTCTAAGGATGATGATTCAAGGAAGGTAAATTAGACTACCTACAAGTCCATGATTGGAAAACTACAACATGTTGTTCAGACCAGACCTGATATTACACTAGCAATTGGTATTGTTGCAAGGTTTTCAGCTAATCCTAGGGAAAATCATTTGATGGCTATCAAAAGGATTATGAGATACCTTAAAGGTACAAAAGATTATGGATTATGGTATAAGAAAGGAGGAAAATTAGACTTGAGGAGTTTTACTGATACTGATTGGGCAAGAAGTGTTGACAACAAGAAGAGCACAACTGGTGGATCATTCTTTCTTGGAAAGAGGTTGGTCCCCAGGACTAGCAAGAAACAAAACCACATTTCTCAATCTACAATAGAGGCAAAGTATGTTGTTGTTGCAGTCAATCATTCTAATATCATATGGTTCAAACAACTGTTGTCAAGTATGAAGGAAGAAATCAAAGAACTAGTTATTATTTACTCTGAAAACACTAGTGCTATTAACATTTCAAAGAACCCAGTGATGCATACCAAGACAAACATATTACAAAAAAAAGTATCATTTCTTGAGAGAATTGGTTAAGAACAAAAAAGTAAGGTTTGAATATGTGAATACTAAAGAACAAGTTGCAGACATATTCACCAAGCCTTTACCTGAGGATGCATTTATGTATCTTTGAGGAAAGCTAGGGGTGATTCCCCTAACTAAGGCTTGCTAAAGAACAGTGTAGTGATGCATCAACCGAGCTACAAAATAGATCAAACATGTTGATGTAGATTATCAGAGCTCATTGCATATGAATCAGTACATTACAACTTAATTGATATGTCATTTTTTTAATTTGGCATTGGTTGTCAAAGAGGGAGAAATCATAGGATGTCATAATGATCAGTTAAAGAAGGAGAGATTATAGTATGACAGTAAAGATTAATGATGGAGAGATTGATGACAGAGGGAGAACTTTATCAGAGACAGAAACATATGTAATAGGGATAATTTTGTCTCAGTTATTATTGATAGAATGAGTCTTATGGATGTGAATTAGAATGAAGCTAAAGACATTAATAAAATTTTATTTATCTTACTGTTGCTCTAAAATTGTTTGTATTATGACATGTGTTTCCATCAATGCCAAAGAGGGAGATTGTTGATGACAATTATTCAATTATATATTTTCATTGATGTTACACATGTATATGCACTTATGTAGTGATGTTACATAAATCTCTACATGCAAACTGATCATAGTTAGTGTATGCCTAGTGAATCTCACTATTCTCTGAGATCAATCGAGCATTGAAGAAATTTAGTTGTTACTGAGCTCACTCGGGCATTATAGTGTTGGTTGGGCATTGAAGAATTTTAGTGTTGACCATGTTAAATAGTTAGTGTCAGTCAACTAATAGATGATTACATTTTATGTTTAATTGGGCATATGAGGCTGACAAATTTGAGTTTTATTATTAGGTTGGAAGGTTATAGAGGTTGACTTGACAAGGTCTATTATATATTTATATAAGGTCAAGTTTGGTTTGAGAAGAGTGTGTAAGTAATTGAATTAGTGGATGAACATGATATGAAGAGCATAGGTGAAATTAGATGGTATTCTGATTAAGGACAGATTATCCAGACATAGTTACAATAGAACATTTGATCAGTGATGATCCAGTTTACAAGTAGAGCAAGATATGAATTAGCAAATACAGTTGCATGTACAATTAGGTCAATCCATTGTTACTTTCTAACAATGTAGCAGTGATTCAAATATCTTAACAGAGTAGACTTGACAAACTTTTGTAAATCCTCTCACAAGCTGACATTTCTATATCAAATTGTTTGAAAACCTCTAACAAGGCCAATTCTTATAGGTTGATTAAATCCTCTAATAGGGTCACAACTAACAGTGTGTTATTGTAACCTTTAATAGGGTTGGCTCCTAGCAGGGCTCACTTTAGAAGAGTGAGAATCAATAACTAGTTCTAATTAAGTAAAAACAGGTTTTACAAGGACCCGAAACCTTTATAAAGTTTTAAAGTTCAATAGGTTTTACAAGGACCTAAAACATATAAAGAGTTTAAAATAGATATTCAACATAGAGAAGATACAACTATGCCAAGGCACCCAAAAAGGAAAGGAAACAAAAAAAAACTATCGAGAAAAAAAAGTCCCACAGAAACAACAATAAAAATAGGGGCAGAAAAAAACCCCTAAGGGACATAAAAAAGGAAAGCTACATTCCCTACACAAGCTCCTCCGCTTCGATGACCATAATCTGCATGTTGCTGATCATACTCTTTAGCTCCACAATGTCTTTGTCCTCCTTAGGGTTTTTCTTCTTTGTGCTAGCTCTAGTGCACGAACCCGGGCCAATAACCTCCTTAATCTCTCTGCAATCTTTATCCTTGTTATCCTTGTCTAGTTATTCCATCAATATCTGCACATGGCCACAGTAAGCTTTGTGAGACTTATCAAAAATTGTTGGACCCAATTTTTTTAATCGTAGCCTCCAATCTCTCCACCTTTGTAGTTAGATTCATGATTTGCACAACACTATCATCTTTCTTAGCCCTATCTTGGATATCTTTGATTTGTCTCTCTATTGTCCCCACTTTATTAAGAAACTCTTCTTGGGCTTCTAATTTCCCTACAACTTCTTTCATTTATTTCAGACATACAGCCACCGGTTTTTCCCCAATTCCCATGCTATTGAGAATATTAATCTTTGCCTTCATTATATCAACTTGTTTTTTCAAATTGTCCTTATCATCAATCAAATTGCTTACCAGACCAGTGAAACCCATAATGGAATCTTTGTTGTCTGCAAGTACTTGATGCTCCCTTGTGTCCAAATTTTCATGTTAGTCACAATCCTTTTGCCCAGAATCTTTATCAGTCCTGGTGTCCTTATCATCCTTCATATTTCCTTCCCCCTGCTTATTTTCTTTAGTTTTCTCCCTAATGCTTTTGTCTTCAATGTCCTCACCTTTTCTCTCCTCCCTATTTTCCCCTCTATCCTCTTCCTCCTGATTCTCCTCTGTATTTTCCTTCACTTCTTCCTCGTCCAAGGTTAAATTAATTCTCCTCTTACTAGAATATCTTCTCTTATGAGTAATTTTATCTTTCTCCTTGCCATCCCCACATTTTCTTTTATTTATTCTCCTCCTTTTTCACCTCCTCAATTTCACTCTCTATTTCTGACTCATCATTCTGAGTCTTCTTCTTTGTTAGCCTTTTACCCTTTTTCTTTCTGCTTCCCTCCCCAATATCCTCATCACTATCCTTATCCATTTCCAAACCTTCAGAATAGGGCTTCTTCTGGGTTTTCCTTACTGAAGCACCCTTTCTGTTAGATTTAGGGGTTTTAAACCCTCTGGACTCCTCTTCACTTTCAATTTCTTCCTTGTACATGCCATCATCTTCGTCCCCTTCTGTCTCTTCTTCATCCTTCAACATCGAGTTGCAATTGGTGGTTTTTCCCATATTGAGTTTCCACGTTAAATCCTGGTGTTATCTGTTTACATTTCATTTACTTTATGGTTTATGTTTATGCAAATTAATTACTAAAGATAATCATAGTTAATATCTTAAGATTTTCTATGTTAACCGTGTGACAAAGAAATATCTATTGTTAACGAAGCAACAATAACTAATTTTTTTAAGATATCTAAGGGAATTATATTTGTTTTTGTGGTAATTGATTCACCCCTCCCCTCTTAGTTACTCATTTCATTTCAAACAATTAGATCCAATTAGACCCTTTAGGAACTAATCAGATCCAATTAGCCTCTTTAGGACTTAATTAGATCTAATTAGACCCTTTAGGACCTAATTAGATCCAATTAGACTCTTTATGATATAATTATATCCTACTAGATCCTTTTGTCCACCTAATTAGACCAATTATACCCTTTAGCTCACCTGATTAGACCCTTTAGGACCTAATTGGTCATAATTAGACCTGTTAGTCTCCTAATTAGACATAATAGGATATAGTAAATTTCATTACTGGACTTTTGTATAAAATAATTATATCTTTGGCATAGGATATTCTCAAGAAGCACAACCTTATGAAGTTGGAGAAGGCTCATCGCAAGGTCAACAAGATCAATAAGTACAACCTTCACAATCCCAAACAACTACACATCTCTCTCTCTCTCTCTCTCTCTCTCTCTCTCTCTCTCTCTCTCTCTCTCTCTCTCTGTGGTNACACCCACACCTCTCTCTCTCTCTCTCTCTCTCTCTCTCTCTCTCTCTCTCTCTCTCTCTCTCTCTCTGTGGTAAATTATGTATTTGGGGTCTTTCCTAGGTTAAGATGTGCTATTAAGAGAATTTTTAATTTTTTTTGCAGGCTAAGTACAAGCAACAAATGAGAATGTTATTCTAGCCCAACAGTTGAAGATAAAAATTAATGGTAAAATTGTAGAACATTTGATTGAAATGGATGTGGAAAAATTGAGATGTTATGCTAAACAACCCATAAGTACTAGGAAGAGGGAATTCAATAAAAATTCTAAGGAAATAGTTGCACAATTTAATAAATCTTGATACACTTGAAAAAAACCCAACTATTATCAATTACACTTCTTATACATGATTTAAAAGAGCCATTAAATTTGTTGAGTGTAGATGCAAGCTTGAAAAGGACAAGAGAGTCTCATGTACAAACAAATATTTTTGAAAGTGTTATAGAAGGTTTGCATTCCATTGGGAAAACAACTAGATCTTCAGATAACTCCATTTCAAGAAGAATGATACTGACATCTATTTTAAATAAAAACATGTCCCAAAAAAGAAAAATTTATTCACTTTCAACTCATGTCGGATATAATAGGAAGACACTATGACATTATTTGAAAAGGAGAATAAATTTGGATGATACTAGATTGGAAGCTAATTGGGCACTGGTGCAGGAGCACCCTTGAGCTGCCAGCTAGTTGGTGGTTTTTATTGTCATTTTGGGTGTGAATGTGTGCAAGACCCTCTTGTAGGGCAATGTAAATTCATAAGGTCATGTGGACCAAGAGTGCTTAGTTTAGATTTTAGTTTTGCTCTTTGTTATGTGAAAATAGCTCAAATTGGCTCAATTAAGTGATTTGTACTTAATGATGTCATCAAATGCCAAAGTGATGTCATGGTTTTCTTTAGGGTCCTTAGGTATCTTACAAGGCCTAACTAAGGTTGGATAGGTAAGACTAGTGTTGAAACACAAGAAGAGTGGAATTGTGTCAAAGATTTAAAAATGTTGCATAGCAACATTAGCAACTTTTTAAAAGTTGTTGACAACATTTTAAGTTGTCTTAAGATTTTGGTGTCTAGACCAGGGGGAGTTTAACCAAGGGTAAATACATTTGAGTTAGAGTATATATATGGTGAAAAATCCTAATTTGAGGGTGTTGAACTTATTGTGTACGGACTGTATACCAGAGAGTAGACAGTTTTGAATGAAAAGAAGTGAAACTTGACGGAAGTGGATTAGATTTGTGACTATGACATCTGAAATCCATTTGTGCATTTTTTTATTGTTTTCCATACACTTATTTTGATTAGTAGTTTCTTTTCTTTTTTGGTTTGTAAATTCTTTAGTTTCAGACAGTTTGCTGTCCAGTTTTGACTAAGGAGTAAGGATGTGGACCTAACTCCACTTCCCACCATTGGTTCTGTACAGCCATTTGGGAATGGAGACTAGGTCCATGGAGCTTCAATACTATGGAAGGAGGATCTCTGAAATTACTTGCAAGTATTTTTAATCACTTGCCCTAGGCGAGCTACATGCACAGCCCGGTAAAGAAGAGAAAGTGACAGTTGGTTTAAAAGTTGCAGGGAGTGTTCTTATGAGCCAAGAAGGCCATGGGTGTATTGAATGATGATATTCAAGTGTTCCCCAAAGTGGATGAGTTCCCAAGAATCCAACATGCCAAGTTTTGAATCCCAAGACCTGAAGCTACTCCAAAAGCAAGAAAGAAGCCATTTTCAAGAAGTAGGGTGTACGAACAATACTGTACCATAAGACCTAGAAAATCCTTGTGGGTTTTTAATTTACTTGAAGAATACTAGAAGAGATTTGGGGTTTCTTTGAATTTTTTGTGCAAAAAAAGTGTTGTCCTACAATCTAGGAGGCCTAATTGGCAAAAAGGGCTACAAGGCCTAGAAAGTAGGAATCTAGAACTCAATGGGAATATGGTCCAACTTTATGGTTTCAAACCTAGGTTGCAATCCAAAAATGGATTATGTTGAAGCCTTGACCCTCCTACAAATCCAAATGTAAGTTTAGGGCTTGGAGTGGTTTGAGTGGAAGGTTTCTTGAAGAACACAAGAATGGTGATTTTAACAAGATAGGTAGCTTCTTGGTTGGAGGGAAGAGTTGATTCTTCCAAGTGGTAGAGGGTGGATTGAGGAAGCCCTAGAGGTACTAGGAGAGGCCTAACAAGAGTTCCAAGCAAACTCAAAAGGTTACCAAGGAGGCTCCCTATTAGAGTGGTATCAGAGCCCAAGTTCAAGATTTGGGAAAAGAAGAAATAATGTAGCTAGTGGATGTTACAGACCAAGGACTCAAGTGAGGTGTCTAGTGCATCAAGAAAGATGGTGACCAATTCTGAATTGGCCAAGAAATTCAATGAACAAGAAGAGGATAATAGGTTGCTGAGAAAGAGATTGGCTCAAATGGAGCAACTCTTGGATGAAGTCTGAGCTAAGGCAAATAGTGTACAGGACAAGGTAGACCAAAAGGAGGAAAAGGAAGCTAAGGAGAAGGAGTGGAACTTAGATGAAGAAACACCTACCCCTGATCTGGTCTTACCTGAGGAACACTTCTTGAAGGCACTCAAAGCCTTTAGTGGTAAAGCCTTGGAGGGTGTGCCATTGTTTAGTGGACAAATGGATGCTGATTTTGTTTTAGACTGGATAGACAGCCTTGAGAATCATTTTGAATGTGATGGGGTGACTGATGCTCAAAAACTCAAGGTGGCTAAGTCTAGATTAAGAAGACCAGCACTTACTTGGTGGAAATTTTTTCAGAATGAAAGGGAGAAAGAGGGCAAGAGTCCTATTGTGTCATGGAAAGGTATGTTGACAAAGTTGAAACAAAATTATCTCCTAGATGACTATGAAGTTCAAATGCATAGAAAGAGACAAAATCTCAGACAAAAAGACCTTGAAGTTCAAGCATGTATAGAGGAGTTTCAAAAGTTATTCTTAAGGTCCAAGATAGTGGAGGATGAAAGCATTAGATTGGCTAGATATCAAAATGGGCTCAAGTGGTCTATGCAAGAGGAGATGAGTCTTGCTACTTTGACAAGTGTGATACATTGCTATCAAATGGCTCTTAAGATAGAAGAGAAGAGAAAGAGGAAGCATGATCAGACCTCAAGAGGAAGAGGTAGAGGTAAAGAAAATAGAGGAAGAAGCAGCTTTGCAGGCAGTTTTGGAGGCAGAGGTAGTGACTATATGTCCCAAGGTGAAGCTAAATTGATTGAGATAGTCAATGAGACTAGTGGTAGAGGTAGCATGAATAGAGGAAGAGGATTCCAAGGTGGAGGAAGATGTAGATTTGGAGGTTCAGGCAGAGCCTCACACTTTGCAAACATGAAGTGTTTTCATTGCAATCAACTAGGCCATCTAGCCTATAGATGCTCAGATAAAGCTTCTGCCTCACATGGTGAGAAAAGAGTAAATTACATTGATCAAGAGGATAATAACAGTGGTAAAGCCCCTGAAATCAATCTTGATATCAGAAAGTGGGGAGAATCTTATGATTAGGAGAATACTCATTAAAGAACTGGTCAAAGAAGAAGCCAAGCAAAGGAGGGCACTATTCAGAGTAAACTGCAAGATTGTTAGGAAAGTTTGCAAGATGATCATAGACTCAGGGTGTAATGATAACATTATCTCAGAGGATGTAGTCAGCAAGTTAGGATTGACAGAAATACTCCATACAAATCCATACCGAGTAACATGGTTGAATAAGGGTCAGCATGTTCTTGTTAATGAGCAAGCATGGGTGAATTTTTCAATAGGGAAGTATATGGATAGAATATTGTGTGATGTACTCCCAATGGATGCATGCCACCTACTTTTAGGTAGGCCATGGCAGTTTGATAGGAAGACAATTCATGATGGAGAGAAAAATTCCTATTCTTTCAAGAAGGATGGGGTCACCTATAAAATTCAGTCACTTGTGGATGATGAGGGGTCTACATCAGCTAAGACTAATGTCTTATTGCAGGGAGGTAAAGAGTATTTGTAGATAGTAAAGAGTGGAGAATCTGTACACTATGTTATCATGCTTAAGCCTAGTGAAGAGAATAAGGTGGAACAACCACCATTGCCAAGTGAAGTGCAAGAGTTGTTGAAAGATTTCAAAGACATAGTTAGTGATGGGACACCAGCAATGTTACCACCTCCAAGAGACATAAGTCATCAGATTGACTTCATACCCAGAGCATCCTTACCAAACAAGGCAGCATACAAGGTGACTCCTGATCAGAACAAGGAGATAGAAAAACAAGTCCAAGAACTTTTGGACCAAGGTATTATTAGGCAAAGCATTAGTCCATGTGCAGTACCAGTGGTTCTAGCATCAAAGAACAGAGGCAAGTGTAGGCTTTGTACAAACTCAAGAGAAATTAACAGGATCACTGTGAGATACCGATTTCCCATTCCTAAGATTGAAGATCTTATGGATTGTTTGGGAGGAGCAAGGTACCACACTAAGTTGGATTTGAAGAGTGGGTACCACCAAATCATAATTAAGGTGGGGGATGAATGGAAGACAACATTCAAGACAACAGAAGGGCTCTATGAATGGTTGGTCATGCCCTTTGGACTTAGCAATGCTCCAAGCACCTTTATGAGATTGATGAATGAGGTGTTGAAGGACTAC
>MU226213.1:1421800-1434491 GCA_018584345.1 Thuja plicata
GTGTGTGTGTTAAAGACAATAAAAAAATATAAATATAAATTTAAAATACCTATTGAAAATGATGTTTGAAATTTTGGAAGCCCCCTTATGCTACTTTCAACCTAGTCAAAATAGTGAAAATGATTATTTCAGCAGGTTAAAACCTCACCAAACTAAAACCCTAAATGGAGTTCGATCGAAAGTAAGTTAGTACTTTCGATCAAAAGTAACTTACGATTGAAAGTACCACTTTTTAGTACTTTCAATTGTAAGTTACTTACGATCGAAAGTATTTATCAATTATGATTGAAAGTGAGTTTTAATTTTTCTTCGGTCGCATGTTTCTCGGTGATTACTTCCTCCAAAAAAGTGTAACCCACTATTGTGGGTTTACCCTGGGATTTTTTGAGAGAACTGGGAAAAAGTCACTGATTAGGGCTAATTGACCTATTACGCCTAAAAAATCAAATCCATTGATTGTCTTGAGATCATTTGAAAAACCATTGTTGTGTTATTTTAATGGGATCATATGGGAGGCAAGAAGTTATTTTACTAAGAATTTCACCCCCTATAGCACTTTTGATGAAATGGAGTTGATATTGCACTTGGAGACATCCAAGAAGGTGTAAAGTATTGAAGAGAAGTTTGTTGATAGCTACCCCAAGGTGAAGCACAAAAGTGAGAAACTATTAGAGTTGTGTTTGAGAAGTCCTAGGCTAATTTAGAAAGGGCTTGGAAGATCCTAGAAGAGAGGGTAGGATGTTGAGAAGGCTAGGAACAATAGAGTCCTAGATTTGGTTTGAGCAAGCACACCTTGAGTGTTTCTATCAAACAATTTCTTGACACCCTGAACATGTATGAATTTGATCCAATCTTTGACTTTCCTAAAGAGTACTCCAAAAATGGAATTTCAATGTGTCCTCAAATTTTCTTGAAAAACCAGGGAGGTACCCACTATTTTTATTTTCTTTTATGTATGTGTTAACATAGAGTTTGTAAGCATCACAAAATTCCTTGTACGTGCTAACTAGAAAAGGGTTACACGCTACTTTAACTTTTATAAGCATTACTTCAATGTTGAGATACGTCAAAAATCTTTTCAGATGTGTTACTTCTATGTTTAAAGGCATTGAAACTATATTTGAAAGTGTTATAGGAGTTTTCAAAGGCATTATAAAACTTTCTCCACATGTCATACAATGTATCATTAATTTTTGCTTTTTCATTGTGGAACAAATGTGATTGATTTAAAAGTTTAAATTGATTATCTGATCTTAATTGATCGTTCCTTTTTGTAACCATGAACTTTCAATCACAACAATCACAAAACACTTGTACTTACCCTCAAATTGAAAACATAAAATTGTATGTTCAATATCATATTTATGGGGTCTTTTACAACAAATAAATCCAGACAACCTACCTACGGTCAATTTTGGATTTTAAATACGACTCTATAAGGTATCCATTGCTAAATTAACCGGGTTTGTAGTTTGGGTTCCAAAATAAAAAGATGAAATGAGTGAAATAAGGATTACATAGTCACACAAACATGATTGACATGTAAGTATTCCAAAATCAATCAAGGCAACAAATCTATCCAGCTCGTGCTCTGCAACTTCCCGCCCAAGCTCAAATTTCAAACTGTAGGCTACCATGCCTACCTCCCCTGGGGGAGATGTTGCCCCCTTGGCTGACCCACCTACTGGCCCTGATGGACCCCAGATTTCCTCTGTCATAACCCTAGTGATTAAGTCAATGGGAGAATCTCAAAAAGCGTCCTCTTCTGCTGATACCCCGTTGTCCCCCCTTAAACCTAACTAGAAAGGGGCCCTTGTTGGAGAAGCTCACTAATCTTTGGAGGCTCTTCTGGTGGATTTTGTTTAGGCTAAGGAAGGAACTAAACTGTCACTCCTAGACTCAGTGGTGAATCATACAATGGAAGACTTTCAGCTGGCCCTGGTTGGTTGATTCTTTAACTTTTGACCTACCATAGAAATGGTTAGAAAATGGGTGTCTAACCAGTGGAAGATCAAGGGTTCTATCCTAGTTTCTGCTATGCTAGGAGGAATTTTTATGTTTAAGTTTACCACTCTACAGGACCTGTCTTGTGTGCTATCGGGTTCATGGGTTTATTGAAAGCACTTCTTGGCCCTTGCAAAATGAAAACCTAGATTCAATCCAGCAACAGATCTAACAAGAACAGCTTTGGTTTGGGTCCATCTCCCTGGCCTCCCACTTGAGTATTGGGATGAGAAAGTCTTCTAATGGATAGGTGACTCCTCTGGCTCATTCATTACAGTAGACCTAGTTACCCATTTTAAATCTAGGTTGGTGTTTGCTAGATTCTGTGTGAATGTCACTCTGAATAAAATCCTACCCAACTTTGTCATTTTGAAATCTAAACTAGGTAGATGGACCCAAGCGTTGGTGTATGAGAATGTTATGCTATTCTTCTAGAACTATGATAGCAGAGACCACTCTAGTGATACTTGCAAGTCCTCCAAGTCGGGAACAAAAAAAGGGAAAAAGGACAAAGGAATAGTTGAGGATCCACCCTCCATAGGTGAAGAGGAAAAGTTGGAGTCTAGGCCACCCTCGATGGCTAACAAAATGGATTCTGATGATCTAGCACTTGAGTAAGGTGAGATCATCCCCCCAAGGAGTTAAATATGGGGTGCTCTGGTCCTTCTCTAGATTTGTCTATGGAGGAACCTTTTCTCTAGCCTTTGGCGGAGCTGGTAAATACCCCCATGATGCCCCCCTAAGGGGAGGATGACTAACCCTACTAAGGAGGAACAACCTGCCATTGTGATTGCTGTCGAGTTAAAATCCCCAAAGCTGGATGCTAAACCCCGCCAAAGTTTTTGAAGAAGAACACCTGCAGCTCCCTAGATGGTTCAGAGGATGAGGATGAGGATGGGGAATGGAAAACATAGAAAAAGAAAACCAAGCCTAAAAAGGCTAAAGTGAGAATGGAAACACCCAGGGAAAGGCCTTCAGAATGAGTAAGGAGATCGAAAGGGACTATAAGGGATGTTGCAGTAGGTAAGCAGCAAACCCTGGAATCTAGTTTCAAAAGTAAGAAATGAATTGCCTTTCTTGGAATGTGAGGGGCTTGAACAGCTCCCTTAAACAAAATGTTGTCAACCATTACATCTTTGATCTCAAGCTAGATGTTCTACTCTTACAAGAGGTTAAGATGTCTGCTAGTAATTTTTCTACCCTGGCACCCAATCTTTGGCTGGGGCCTACTTTCCTTTACTCTAAAGCTACGGGTGCGTCTGGTGGTATTTCTACACTCTGGAACCCCAATAGAATAACTGGTCAGCTAGTTGCTTCTTCCCCTAACTTCCTTGCTGTCACCTTTAGGAAGAATGGAGTTTAGTGGACCACCTTCAATATTTAAGCTCCTAACACTCGGTATGGTAGAGCTTCCCTGTGTGTTGATCTTGGCCATCGGCTAGATCAGGACTATTCTATGAACTTTTTGCTGGTAGTTGATTTTAACACCCCCCTTTATCCCTCAGAAAAGTGTGGTGGTCTAATGGGTTACTCAAATAGTATGGGGGAGCTAGCTAATTTTATCTCTCTCACAGGTCTTCTTGACATCATTCTAAAGGGGAACCCCTTCACTTGGTCCAACAATAGGAAGGGTACCCACCTCATCCAGGTGAGGCTGGATCAGGTCCTAGCCACCTCTTCATGGAACCTTTCCCTGAACTCTTACTTGTCTTCCCTCCCTAGAACTACTTCGGATCATAACCCCCTCCTTCTCTACTGGCTTGATGCCCCTAAAGTTAGCTCAGTGCTCTTCAGATTTGAAATTATGTGGTGCTTTCACCCATCCTTTAGAGCTCAAGTAAAATTTTGGTGGAAGACTAATATCAGGGGTAGTGCCATGTTCAGAATATCCCAAAAGCTTGAAATTATCAGAAGGGAGGTTAAAGGTTGTAGCAAACATAATTTTAAAGACTTCCACAAAGAGAAAAAGGATCTCTCTGAAACCTTAGATTCCCTCCAGGCCCAATTGGCATCTGGAAGCTACCTACCATAGATTCAGGTGGAGGAGGAGTTGACTAGACACAAGTGGTAGGAAACCCTGAAAAAAGAATAAATCTACTAGAAGCAGAGATCCAGAATCCAGTGGCTTGCTGAAGGGGACAGGAACATGACCTTGTTCCATAGGTCTGCTAGCATCCGTAAAAGAAGAAATACCATCTCTTCTATTATGGATGAAGGAGGGAACAAAGTCAAGGAGAAGGATAAAATTAATTAGGTTGTAGTTAAATACTTTAAGGGGATGTACTCTAAGGAGGGTCCTATATGTCTGAATAGCATCCAAAAATAGCTCATGGACTACATCCAAAGTGCTATTACACTTAGTGATAATGACATGCTTACGAAGTGGGTCTCTAATGAGGAGGGAAAGATGGCGGTCTTTGCTATGGGAGCTTACAAAGGCCCCAGACCAGATGGATTTCCTCTGGCATTTTTTCAGGAATATTGGGATATTGTGGGGAATGATGTTACCCATGCTGCCAAAGACTTCTCTAGGACTGGGAGCCTTCTCAGACAACATAATCAAACCTACATTGTGCTTGTCCCTAAGCATGACAATCCTACATCTATGTTGTATTTCAGACCCATTAGCCTCTGTAATACCTTCTACAAGATCCTTACCAAGATCTTGATTGGTAAAATCAAACCTCTTCTAGACAAGATTACCTGCACTACTCAGAAAATTTTTGTGCCAGGTAGACAGATCCTGGATGTGGCCATTGCCACCCATGAAATCATCCACTCTATGGATAGAAGCAAGGTCCTAGATATTGCCTTTAAACTGGATATCTCTAAAGCTTATGACAAAGTTAACTAGTCATTTCTGCTTAAAATTCTTGCTAAAATGGGCTTTAATGAGAAGGTTATCTAGATTATACAATAATGTACTCAAACTGTTAGCTTCTCTTTTCTTGTCAATGGCTCCCCTGGTGGCTATTTTATTCTAGAGAAGGGGCTTAGATAGGGAGACCCTCTCTACCCTTACCTCTTTATTATGTGGCTAATGTGCTTAGTAGGAATCTATGTATGTTGTCCACTACGAGAAGAATAAAAGGCATCAAACCTGCTTCTACCCTTCCTCGGGTGGTGTTAGAACAATTTGTGGATGACACTTTCCTCTTTGGGTATTCTTCAGTGGTTGAGGTCAAATAGTGGAAACAAATCCTTCAAAGTTATACATGGGCTTTTGGATAATCTATTAACTATCAAAAGAGTCGGTTGTTCTTCTTCAATACCTCCATGGAGTTACAAAATAAGGTGCTTCAAATACTGGGTTGTCTGGCAGCTTTTCTCCCTTCTACCTACCTCGGCCTCCCCCTTATGGTCAAAGAGGTGTTCCAAGATTTCTGGAATTCCATCCTTGAAAGAACCCAGAGGAAACTTGCTAGTTGGAAGGGCAAGTTTTTAAGCAATGCTGGCAAACTTTAGCTGGTGGCCTCCACTCTCCAAGGGATCCTTGTTTACTTCCTATCCCTCTTTAAAATCAGAAGCAACATGGCTGACAAAATTGAAAGGATTCAGAGAAACTTTCTGTGGGTGGGGTCTAAAGAAAAGAAGAGGATTTCTCTTGTCAATTGGGACACAGTCTACCTCCTGAAAATAATGGGTGGCTTGGGTCTAAGAAAAATTGGTCTAATAAATAAGACCCTTACCATGAAAGTGGCGTGGAATCTCATAGAAGGAAAGGTGCACTAGTGTAGATTAATGGAAGCCAAGTACCTCCAAGGACATCCCTATGGGAGGATGTTCCACAATAGTGACTTCCCCAATGGATCCAAACTCTGGATGAACATATGTAAATGTAAGATCCTTTTGTCTAAAGGAGCGTTTTGGCAAATTGGAAATGGGAGATCCATCAAATTTTGGAATGACCACTGGATCGTGAATCAACCTAACTTGGGCCACAAATTCAAACCCCTTATGGACTATCTCAGACCTATCCTGGGTAATAGAGTCTCCAACTACATCAATGGTAGAGACTGGAAGGATATACCTAATCGGTTAAGAGACAGACCAGACTTGCAACACTTGGGCAAGGATCTCATGGAAAACCTGACTAATATCATAATTTTAGGGTGTGATGACTCTATTATCTAGGACCCCACCCAGGCTTGTACTTTCTCTATTAAATATACTTATAATCTACTTCTAAAGGAGGAGAGTAACCTAGGGGACTGGAAGAAGGTGTGGATCCCTAAGCTGACACTGAAAATAATTTTTTTCTTGTGGACTCTAATGTATGGTAAGGTCCTAACCCAGGATAATCTTTTAAAGAGAGGCTTCTCCATGGAAAATAGATCTGTCCTATGTAAGAAGGAGGAAGAAATGGTAAACCACCTTTTCATCCACTGTGACTATGCCACCAGCATTTGGCAAGAGATTAGTGGCAAATTGGGTATCTTGTGGGCCCTGGACAGAGAAGTGCATCAATTTAACAACTGGAGATCTCCTTCCAATCACCCCCTACTCCAACTCCTCTGGCGTATGCTTCCCCATCACATATGTTGGACCATTTGGAAGGAAAGGAACAACTGGATTTTCAGAGAGAATAGTAACTAGCCTGAGACATGTCTCCATATTGGAACTAAGCTCCTGTGTGAGAATGTCAGGATGGATAAATGGAAGCTTCCCCCCTATCCTCCTACTACCTAGGAAGTAAGAATTACTGACATCTGGAACCTCCTAGACGGGTTCGCCAGGTTTGATGATGCGAAAAGGATAGCTAGAAAAGCTACCAGATGGGCTGCCCCTCCCAAAGGATGGACAAAATTAAAATTTGATGGGGCGGTAAATAATCTTGGTCATGGAGGGGGTGGTGTGCTAAGAGATCACAATGACACTTGCCTACTGGCTTATGTTTGGCCTATCAATAACTGCACTGTCACCCAGGCGGAAGGAGTGACCCTTCTCTGGGTGATTAAATTCACAAAACAAATGAACATCAGACAGCTGGAAATCGAGGGGGATTCCAAAGTGGTTGTCGAGGCTATCACTAGTGGTGCTAGTGTAGGATGGCATGCTAGACCTATCATTATGGAGATTAGTGAGCTTCTCAACAGCTTCCAGCGCACGACTATGGGTCACACGTATAGAGAGGGGAATTCGGTTGCCGACTCAATGGCAGCAATAGGTCTAAAACAAATCAAACTCAATTGTTGGAGGGTGGTTAGTGACTTACCTCTAGTGACTCAAAAAATCATCAGGGGAGAAATGAATATTACTATTTAAATGTGCCAGGTTGTCATATTCATTACGAATCCTTACTAGATTACGTGCTGGCGTGCTTAGGTGATTTTTGCGATTATGGAAAAGAGAACTCAAATTACCATAAAGAATCATCATTACCTTTTGAACGTGTGGAGTAAGTGCTATCTAAATTAGAGGGTTTTTTTGGATGTCCCTGGTATTATTGCTATTAATGGCACCTAGAGATCCATTAGATCTGGTTGTATCGAGCCCATTTTCCAAAATTTTCAAGACCAACATTTTAAGTATAATCTTTCCTTGGAAAGGCTTTGCAAAAAAAAGTGGTTTTTTATGGTCTACAAAAATGCTCAGCTCTTAGATTTCAAGGATATTCTGGTGCAGGAGGAGTAGACCCTTGAAATGGGAGGCAACACTCTCCGCATTGAGCTTGATAAAATCAATGAGGCTTTCACTTCTGATGTGTTGGTGACCCATTACTGCAAAGAAACTGGCATATGGGGTTTCATGGAGAGAATGAAAGGTGGGCATGAGGAGCGAATCTCCAAACAATTTGTCTCTTCCTGGAACAATAGGAGTGTCTCAATTGGGGCCATCCACATCCAGCTGAATGAAGAGGTCATAGCTAAGGCGACTGGGTTCCCTATGGTGGGGAGGAAATACAAAAAGATCAGTCGAACCAGCGACCCTACTAGCCTCAAACAATTTTCAAGGACGGTGAGCAGTCGGAGAGAAAATAAGGGGGATTCAACAGGGAGGTGCTGCAAGACTTCTGGCCAAAACTTTGCCTCATTGTGATGACGTATTTCATGCTAGAAGGTAAGTTCACTATATTTTACCACTACCACTTACCGTTCCTAAATCATATTAGAAGCAAGGTTTTAATTTCCATACCTTTTTATCTTCTGCACTCCATAGAGAGTAATATCCTAGATATTAAAGGCAACCCTGATAAGTCAATACCTATCCTCCATCAGGGCCTCCTTCTCTACATCTATCATTTTCAAAAATCTATCTACCCGGCACCTCAACCCCCCTAATTATCCAAATGATGACCCAGGAGGAGTCCCTGGCCAAAACTGAAAATCCCACCCATTCCTCCTCCTAGTCCATCCATGTCACCCAGGAGCCTGAGCTAGCTAATAAAAATGGTACAACCCACAAAAAAGTGTTAAAAACCCTCTCAGTAGGAAGGAGGTTCAGGAGGAGTCTTATGTCTCTGAGTCTGTGGAGAACAAAGATAGGGAGGAGGCTGAGAGCTCTCCTAAGACTAATTATAGGCCCAAAAGATGAAGAATGATGGAGAGCCAGGGTAATCTAGAGGTGGACTTAAGTGGCTCGAGTCGCTAGAGGTCAAATATAATTGCCAAGGAACAGTGTAAAACTAGGTTGATGGAAACGGCCTCTAAAGAGATTTCCCTGTCTAAAAAAGACTCCCACTCCGCTGAGTCCAAGAAAGGTTCCTCGGATGGCTATATGAGTCCCCCTAGGAATGGTAACACTCCTCTGCCCAACCTCTAGCAAACCATGGAAACCCCCAATAACCCTACCCCACCCCTGAGTCCTCCTCAGGATCCCCAGGATAAGCCCCATACCACAGCCCTAGAGGACAAAAACAAATTTAGAGGCACCCTCAAAAGGAAGTTCTCAAATTTGGACAAGGATATTGTGGAGAATAAGAAGAATATGTAGGATCTGATGAACCACTATATGAGGACCAAAAAAATTTCTCTGAAGGTCATGCATTCTTTGGCTATGACCCTTTGTCATGTGTAGGAAAAGCTGGTGGGTGGCAGGCTAGAAGCGGATGAGGACAACAAATATCTGTTCCTATTTTTGCAAGAGGAGTGGGCTAGGAACCTGCTGTCTAAACAGCTAGGTGGGAAGAACTATTCTTTGGTGTCCGTGTGTTGGTTAATTTTGGCTAGGATTGGCCCTCGAATCGCATGTGTTGTAGTTCGGTTTAATGTTAGTTTTTATATTTTTTGTGTAGCCCTGCATGGCTTATAACTGATACTTTACATGCTACTATTCATTTTAAGTACTCTGGTTTAATCCTATTGATTAGTACTGTGGTTTATGTTTTTGATAGGGGCAGAGTTAGATTTGGTGATTATGCTATTAAAATGTTCTATCTACTTTGAATAGTTCCATTAATGTGATATTAATGTGCTACTACTCCTTTGTTCCATGGGCTAGCACCCTCTTGTTGCTTTATCTATCAAAAACATGATTGAGGCGTATATCCCTGCAAGTCCAGGCATTTGATATTTCCTCCCTCTACGTCTTTCAACTTAAATGAGGTCTTTATTTATAGTATGTGGAATATGGTGGCTTAACCTTGTTCCCACTTTGTGTATTCCCTCACTTGCCTCACTAGGTCACATTCTTCGGAGGTAGGCCCACTAAATTTCTAGCATGTTTAATGAAAGAGATAAATTAAAATGAACACAAGTCTAGGAGTTTGATTTACCAAAAGGTGAAGAGATTATTCCTATTACTTAACTTCACAAACACTTTAAACATTGATATTTTCCGATCCCTTTAATCTAGAGGGACTTGATAAATTTTAGCTTTTTGATTCACCATAAAGGTGAAGAGCATATACCTAGTACTTTCATCCACAAACAAGAAGGTTTTGTTTATGTTTGGTGAATTTCCTAGCTTATTTAGCTCTCAAATTTGACATGTTTAGGAGTTTGATTCAAAAAAAGTGAAGAGCATATCCCTAATGTCCCATGTAAGATTCCAATTCACTTTTCTAATTATGCTAGGTTCTGAATTGAATGTCACAATTTAATCAAATACATAATGTTTAAGGCTTACCTAGTTGTAGCTAGCAAAAGGATAGGAGCATTTTTGAGTTTTTTCTTTTTTTTTTTCAACTTTTTACTTACCAAAAGCAATTTCTCCTTCTCCTTAGCATTCCCTTTGACACATGTTAGTTCAACACACAAGAAAAATGAGGTAAATTAAATCCCATGTATCTTTAAAAATTGGAGCATTAAAAGGAGTATCATCCAAAGGTGAATATGTTACATTATAGAAAGCTTGATACAATTCTACTATTCTTCAATACCAATGTATACTTACCATTTCTTCAAGCACCTTCTCTTATAAAATAGATTCCTTCAACTTGTTCCAACTTTTTTTTCTCTTCTTTCTTCTTTCCTTTTATAATACTCTGAGCTCTGAGCCTTCTTATGCCCTACCATCTATAAAATAAGGAAATACTGACATTAGATATGCAAATTTTTTTTTATAAATATTAACAGAGCTATGCACTATAGAAATTTGCATACGTGCTATCATTTTCCTAACTACATGCTATAGAAAGTATTATACATCTTATTTAAACATTGAAAGGCTCTGCTAAAATTATTAATCTATCAGAAAGAATTAAAAAGATCTATCCAAGGATTTATAAATTTTTTGTATACGCACTGATAGAATTTAAGCAAAAGATTACAAATTATCTCAAAAGCGTCAATAGGATGTGTAAAGGTGTGAGACTTCGTCGTGTATGCGCTATTTCACTGTGAAAATCTATGGAACTTCAATGTACACGTGCTATTTAGGCCTTTAAATGCATCAAACTTTATCATGCATGCATCATTTCTCCAGTTTGAAGGCATTGTTGGACCTGCGATTTTCAAACCTCCAACACAAACAACTTCAAATATTTAAATAGAGATCATATTTCATCAAATTGAGGCTTCTCGCCCATTGTGGGCATCATTATGGGTATAAAAAATACCTAATGAAATTAGTTTTTCAACATAATCAATCCGAATCTGTTAATTTAGAAAATAAATGTATGGAATTGAAAACAATAACAAGAATCATATCATGACTCTCTATCAGGGAAGCTAAAGTAATGATCTTAGCTTAAGCATTAAATAGTGACAATCCTAGAATGAGATATTAAGCTATAAAATGAAACAATTATATCTATGCTACATCAATTATGCTAAAAATGACTCCATTATGATCTCTTATGATGCAAATCCTAAGATGGATAATGCTATGATGGATGATGAAAATGTCTATAGTAATGATGCTCTAATAATGGATGATTTTCTCTTATGGATGCACTCTATTTATAGGATTTCAAAATTTAGGAGGTGAGTTAGATATGAGTTAGGTTGACTCATGATTAGGGTTTTGTTAAGTCAATGGTTTCAAATGTTGGGATAAGGAGATAAAATGGAGGGTCAAGATGCAACTCCAAGCTGAGTGGTGTGAAATGAATTCATCATTGATCGATGTGAGGTCATTCCTTTATTATCATTGGTTTGATTGATTTTATCCCATGTGGTGGCCAAGAATAATTATATTTTTTAATTAATCATAATTAATATATTTAGCCATGTCTACCCTTGAATAGGTTGGAGTTAGTTGATTAATTAAACTATCTGATTAATTAATTTAATAAACCACATTGTTTTTTGATCATTTGATTTTAATTAATCCTTTTGGTTTCAATATTCAATTAATCCATGTTTTGGCTTTGACTGCTTGGTTTGACATTTTGTTGACTTTGACTGATGAAATTAGGGTCTCTACAATTACAAATAAGGTTTGAATAATATTTTCTTAGTAGGAAAAGAAAAATAAAGTGCAATTCAACCAAAGAGTCAAATTATAGGATAAGAAGACTAAGTGTAGAATAATTGATTAGGGATGGCTACATGATGAAATTGATAAGAAGAGAATAATATAATAGATGTCCAGTTTTAATCATCAAGATATGAGGTAAAGAAATGAAAGTGGAGAAATAGGAAAAACAAAGAGGAAAACAAGAGTTATTACACATAGTTGTGTTTAAGTGATTGATGTATGTTAAAAGAAAGAAAATAATAAATATATGTTCAATTTGATTCATCAAGACATGCCATAAAGAAATTAAAGTAGAGAAATAGGAGAAGTAAACAAAAGTATAGGAAACATTGCACAAAATTGGTTTTAAGTGATTATTACGTGATAAAAGGCAAATAGTGTTAGATACATTCTTTATTAGTTCAATATTTTTTTATTTTGGAGAAATTAGTCAAAATAAAAGGATCTCAATGTCTAATAAAAATGGTTGTAATGTATGGTAAGCCTTTGTCAATATTGTTTCATCTACACAATACAGTCCATAAATAGAGATAGAAAAAATATGTGGTATCTAATAATTTCAAATAGGTGACATCATGTACACCATTGCTAAAGAGAAAATCCGTACATATTAGAAAAATATAAAAGAATTCCTAGAGACAACACTTTTAGAGGAATACACATAGTTGTTAATATGTATTCATAGGATGACTACATAGAGAGAGAGAGAGGGAGAGAGAGAGAGAGAGAGAGAGAGAGAGAGAGAGAGAGAGAGAGAGAGAGAGAGAGAGAGAGAGAGAGAGAGAGAGAGAGAGAGAGAGAGAGAGAGAGAGAGAGAGAGAGAGAG
>MU226213.1:1434578-1446077 GCA_018584345.1 Thuja plicata
GAGAGAGAGAGAGAGAGAGAGAGAGAGAGAGAGAGAGAGAGAGAGAGAGAGAGAGAGAGAAAGAGAGAGAGGTAAAATTCAATTTTTAGAGTAATCATATCCATTCATGTGATAGATTTAATAATATAATATCATCCTCACCAATTATACTAAACCAATTGAAATACATAATATCATCCTTATCAGTTGTCTTGAACTAATTACAATATAACAGTTTGACAATTTTACTATTTTCATTTATTGCTTTAATTTCTATTGTATCTCTTATATTTAAACTTTCTATATCAATAAGCAATCATTTTTAAATTATAATATATTCTAATTACATAAAATAAGAGAGGCCTGAATCCTTATAGAGAAGACATTAGGTGGAAGGTATTGGGTCTCACAACGACTTATAAAACCTAGCAAAAGATGAGTCAAAACCTAAAATAGAATTAGAAGAAGAAAACACAAAATAAACAAAAGGATAAAAACCACACCCAAAAAATTTGTTAGCTAGAGGGAGGGGTCTTAACATACTTTAGATTTTGATTTAATTCTGCCAATAGATGTAGAACGGGACCCTTTTTCTCTTTACTTCGGACAAAGGAAAAATTGCCAAATAACTTCAGGGTTGAACAAAGGTAGCCTGTCTTTTCTTCTTTTTGAGCTACTAATATTCTAATTCTTCTTGGAGGATCTGCAATGAATTAGATGTCTTTCTAATCATATCCTTACAATAATCAACCTCTTCCTTAAAATATCTTTTTGGTTCAAACAATTCACTTTTGATAGCAGCAATGACATTCAAAATTTCCTTATTTTCCTCCTCTGAGGCTATCAATGCTCTAATCCCCTTGACTTAGATCTCAATATGGTCCCAATTATTATGCATATTAGCTAGGTCATTAGTTGTAGCCTAAACCCTCTTATCATGAACTACCTTGGACTAATCTCCAACTCTCACGTCTGCCTTGACCAAAGCCTCAAGCATGTTGATTTTTTTCTTAGCCATATAAAGTTTGGCCAACATCAAACATGTAATCCCATTCTCCTTGTTGTAGGTGATACATACTTTATTAACTTTCTCCACAGTTTCACGCAAGGAAATCTCCTAAGACGATGATGCCATTGAGTAAGGAAGGGAGGCAGGATTAGCTGAGGAAGAGTTGGGAGCCAACTTTGGATTATTGGAAGGAAAAGTTTGAGGGGTCCACTTTGACCGAGTCATCCAAGAGGAAGAGGAGCCATTAGAAACATTGGGGACCTCAGGACCTGCCACATTCTTACTCTTTGGCACATTCTTCATTTTTATATTGTATTGCAGGTTTACTTGGGTAGCTTGGCTAGATATTAGGGGTAGCTTAAATGGAAGAAGATGCCCCTTTGCACTTTTGAGTATTAGATAGTCTAACAATAAGGGTGTGATAAAGATTAGGGGTAGAAGGGTTTGGACAAGAAGCATGAGACTTTGACACTGTGAATAATAATATTACTTATGTGGGATGCATCAATATGCTTTTATGTAGACTTTGACACTTCCAATAATAATATTATCTATGAGAACGGATTGCCACCACATAAACTTTTAAGATGTTTAAAAAACGAAATTCTTTGTAGTGTTTTGTTTCATTTGCATCTTCTAGAATTAGATCTATATTAATTAATTTAAGAGATCTAACCAACAAACAATATAAGAAAAATAACCTTTAATATTTTACATTAAAAAAAAAAATCCTCCTCTCCATAGATATATTTAAAGATTGCAGGTATTTTCCTTTTATTTTACCTATCTAACTGAAATATGTTGGTTAACTGAATTGACGGCATCTTATAAGATCAATTTTCTTTCAGTTTGTTTACAATTGAAGCCACCTGAGAATTAATTACTTTTCATTTTGATCTATGTTAAGAGAAGTTTAATTTAGGTTTTACTCATTCAGTTCTGGTTAACGCATGGATCTCACCCCATGAAGTTATGAGGAGTATAAATTATAAAAGATGAATTTAGATTTTGTTTTAAGGCTGAAAACAGGGAAATTCGACTTTTTAGCAGCCCACTAAATATGCTTGCAAGAACCTTCTATAGAATTTGAAGCCATACTAAGAAAGCACTTAAATTGTAACTTCCGATTCCAGTTTGCGTGGATTGAATGGCTAGAAAAGACAAAAAATCACCATGTAATTTGAAGTAAACAATTTTATTTACAGAATGAAATGCAAAGCGCAGCTATCTCATGTAAAAGTGTATTCACAGAGAACTGAAAAGATAATAATGATACTCGCTGGATACCTTTACTATTGACTTTATTTGATGGTTTCCCCACTGAATAATAAATAAGAAGATTTCCTAGAGTTCCCCATCGTATTTGTATCCGTTTTTTCCAGCTAAATGGTTAGAACTTAATGAAACATATAATCATCTTCCTCCAGAAATTTGGCAAGTTCCTCAAAATAAGTACTGAGACCAGTCTCCGACTGCGTTTGGGTTATTGAGGGACAAGATACATCCACAGGCGGTGTCGGAGTGGGCGCGGGATGAGAATTAGAATTAGTGGAAGGAATAAGCGACGATAACCAAGGGCCGCTTCTACAGATAATTTGTTCAGCATTAGGTCGCTGGGCCACAGGCTTTATAGGCTGAGGCGTTTCCAATCGCTCTTCACTATTTTCTGCCCCCTTTTCTGCGATATCAGACTTTGGCATTCCAGTTAGCTGTTGTACGACATTGCTGAATTGCGATGCCTCGGTAATCACAAACAGGGCACGAGATGATGCTGATCGTCTGCCCTTCTTCATACTGCAACCAACCCTAAACCAAATGTTTTTAAGGCCACTGTGAAATGGACATTATGTTGCCGTTTGCTCTCTAATCACGAGACGGAGCAACGAATACATTCCTCACAACTGCTTCTTAACATACATTATTTGTAAGATAATGTCCTTATTGGAAACAGCTTTGACAGGGAATACATATATGCTAGAAGTTCGTTTTTTCAATAGAACGTGGAAGCAATCAATTGCTTAAATAACCCTAATTTTCCTGACAGTTCTTTTGTAATGGACTACCAGCTTTCTCCAATGCAATCCAAAATCAATGGATGTATCCTTACCTTACACGTCTTTGAATTTTTCACTAGAAAAATGCGGGCAATGTGAATTTTCTTTTTAAAATTCCTTGGTCGCAATTTCGTAATTTTAGAAAACAAGGTTGCATAATGACGTGCGGCAACGACGGGCGGCGCCGAATAATATACTTGCTAACGTATAGGGTTTAAAATGGACTTGCAAGTCGAAAACAGTCATCTAAAATATTGCATACGTAGAGAATACTTTTGGGGCGGCGGATTTTTAGTTTGTCTCGCAGCTCTTCAAACTATTGTTGAATAACGCACCTTTTCTAAATTTGCCTAACTTCCGCAATTTGTATATTGCAGTTATTAGTTAGCAGTTAGGACACTCAGCCGCCCAGCATCATTACGCGCTCTGGATTTTTTTTCAACTGATGAGACAGAAAAATAATTACGTATCGAAATACGATATTGTATAGAAGGAATACGCCCTTCCGAATCTGTCCTCGTGCTTATTTTGGTTCTTTTCACAGACTAGAATACGATAAATTTAAGATGCTGAAGACTTTAAGCAACGGAAATCTATGCTAGCCGAGACACGAGGCAAAGTGCAATGAGAAGCCTCAACATACACGGTCCTAAAGTAAGTTCGTCGTCACGGTCATATGGCAGTTGTCATGTTCTACTTTAAGTGCATTGAAAATATCTTAGGCAGATGTTGCCTTCTCCCAAAAGAAAATTTGAAAAAAGAGAGTAGTAGGTGTTATTGTCTACAAACCCATTAATAATTTACCAACTCAAAAGCTCAATTTGTGAAGAGCACGGTGCATGGTTTGGTTTAGAGGAAATGACCAGTGGTTAATACGGAGGGGGTTCGTAACAGAAGAGACACTTATGTCTGGCTTCGCTACATTTTTGGATGAGATGGTGGAAAAGCATGTAGATATTTTTTAATATCTTCTTTTACGTTTGTGATTTCTTTGCAATCTTCAATGGACTGAGTATTACAGGCTTTATTGGGGTGCAAAATTCGCCACTGTCTATTCACCCCTCACAATGTACATTTAGTCGTATTTATTAAATAGAAATTTTATTCCATTCTGAATTTTCTAAAGACAGCCACGTGTGCATTCTTGGGTTAGACACTGCAGTAAACTATTTTGATCTTTTAAGACATTCGTTTTATTATTATAGTTATATTTAGGTGCCGAGGTTCAACAATTGTAATGGGACAGGTAATCTTTCTAATGTTGAAATGGTCGCCTGACTATTCTTCTTCTTCTTGTCTCTTGTTTAAGTATGGTGTCTTGAGATTGAGAGAGTTGGGAAAACTTTTATAAATAATTGAGAGTGAGAGAGTTGGGAAAACTATTATAAATGATTGAGACCAGATTCTGTAGTTACTATAACACTTAATAGAAGTATTACCTTACTTTTTATTCTTGATTTAGCCTTTAAGGATGAACCATATAACTTGTTCTGTTGTTCCTAGTTTTTTTATTCTTTATTGGAATCATTTTAATGTCTGGTCTTACTAAAGTATTCGATCAATTCTTTAAACACAACAATTAGTATGAAATTTATAAAATGTATTTTTGACAAGAGATTGCTACAATAGATAAGTGTAGAATAGAAAAAATTTCATGTCAAAATTATTAATCTTTATTAATTGAAATTGAAATTTTATTGATTTAGTTCTGGTTAACCAAGGAAACTAATCCCACGAAGTTATGAGTAGTATAAATTATAAAAGAAAGGCGAATTTAGATTATGTTTTAAGGCTAGAAACGGTGATATTTGACTTTTTAGCAGCCGACTAGATATGCTTGGAAGAACCCTCTGTAGAATTTGAAGCCATATTCTTTTAAATACTAACTTCCATTTCCAATTTGTGTATGGATTTAATGGCAAGAAAAGACGAAATTTGCCCATGTAATCAGAATTACAAAATGGATTACATGCAAAGAGCAGCTATAGCATGTAAAAGTATGGTTAAGGATAACCAAAAGAAAATCATAATGAGACTCGCTGCATACCTCCAATATTGACTTTATCTGATGGTTTCCTACCCTGAATAATATATGAAGAAATTTCCTGAGTTTGCCAAGGAATTTGTATCCCTTTTATCCAGTAATTTGTTTAGAATTTAATCAAGAAGATAATCGTCTTCCTCCAAACTGAGCACAGGGATCAACCTCCGACTATGTTTGGGATACTAATGAACAGCTGAAATCCATAAGTCGCGTTAGCGGAGGAGGCGGACGAGAAAATGAATTGTTGCGAGGAATAATTGAATATAGCCAAGGGCCGCTACTACACATAACCTGTGTAGCACTAGGTCGCTGGGCCACAGGCTTGATTAGCTGAGGCATCTCTTTATTTTCTGCCCCCTTTTCTGCTATGTCAGACTTTGGCGTTCCAGTTAGCTGTTGTACGACATTTCTAAACTCCGAGGCCTCTGTAATGACAAACAGGGCAGGAGATGAAGCTGACCGTCTGCCCCTCTTCATACTTCAATCCTCACAACTACTTCTTAACTAACATTATTTGAAATTAGACTTTCTCCTAAACAACTTTGACTAGGAATATGTATATACTAGAAAGTCGTTTATTCCAAAGTCGTCTACTTTTAATTGAGGACCTTAGAGAAAATAATAACCTACGAACCCTAATTCTCCAACTCAATCTAAACTCAATCGAATGAATCTGCTTATTACACGTCTCGGAATTTTTCACTGGAAAAATGTGGGCGATGTGTGTTTTCTTTTTCAAATTCGCCGAACGAGAATTTCGTAAATTGAGTAAACACGATTGCACAATGACGTCTCGGCAACGATGGGCGGTGCTGAGTAATGTTTTGGACTTAGCAAGTCAAAAAACGATCATTTAACATGTTTGTATGGACTTAGAGAATATTTTTGGCCGCCCGTCTGTTTTTTTTAGGTTTGTTTTCACTCGCAGCTTTAATTGATTATCCTCTGCTCACTTATATCAGTTTATAATTTAGAAAACAATAAAGAACAAAGATAACTAGGCAAATTGTCTACAAACTCCCTAATAATTGGAGACTACAAAGCTCAAATATTGTTTAAAATATTCCTTACATTAATTTATATTTGTCTTTATTTGCGAAGGGCATAGTGTACGGTGTTTTTTTTGACAATAAATGAATGGTGAAAAATACTTAGTGGGTTTATAAAAGACGAAGTGTAATTGAGGTGCTTATCTCTATATTACCTAAATGTATAGATGGGATGGTGGAAACACATGTAGATTAATTTTCTAATATATATTTCTTAAAGCTTTTAATTTCATTGCAATCTTTAAGGAATTAAGTAATTTATTTACAATATTTAATGAACTATGTATTTTAGGCTTTCATGGTGAGAAAATGTCTTCACTATCTATTTAGCCCTCCTACAATACATTTAATTATATTTATTAATTAAAATTGTTGCTTTCACCGTGCTTTTGAGTTGTATGAGATAGACTTGATTTTCTTGGAGATGTTAAATGTGTAGTCTCTATTAGTATTTTAAAATATATATTTGTATCAAAATTTAATATCAACATTTATAAGTAAAAAGTATGTTAAGATGATGGGCTGACGATTTTGATTTGCAAGTGGAAATTCTTAGTCGAGGCCCATCTCCACATGTACAGCAATGACTGTTCCAATACCTTACATAGGTTGATATGGACTGGCACTCTAGCTCTGGCTGTGAGTGTGTGTTATGCAAAAACCCTTTCACGCAATGAACAATTGGTCCTCACCCTAACATAAACGCATAGGGTTTGTAAAACCCTGATAGATTGTTGAACATCATACAAAAGAATGAAAAGAGGTGTTGCATTGATCTAGAAAGAGATCTACTCACAAGAAGAAAATGATAACCTCAAACCCTAGCTCTTTTGAGCATAGTGTCAAAAATTGCATGTCCTCAGCCAAAACCCTAGACCATCCGAGTTAGGCCAACAAAGGGAAGTAGATAAGATATTTTCATGTCCAAATCATGTTATCAAAGTAAATGAAGGTCTTCTCAGCATCAAGGTGTGTGAACTTCATACAAATGTTGTGCTTGTTCAAATATGGGGCAAACAAATCTCCCTCCACACGCTACAAAATTATCCATAACAACTAATTAGATGCTTTGTATTTTGAACTTCTTTCTTTTGAAAAATTTGTGACATTTTTTAAAACAAAAATTTTCAAATATCAGATTCTTCAAAAATCCTTTTATTGGTGTAAAAGAAATTTTCTTTCGGTTTCTCCTTGGAAACCCTTTCTTGAAATTTATAAACAGTTTACCTTCCTATCTCCAATCTAATTTTTCCTCTGGTGTCTCCCACTAGAATTTACAATCTCGATAATTTAAAATGAATTAGGGATTCTTTTCAGGTTTTCCTTTACTATGAGAATATCACTATAAATATTTGTGTTCTTATTAATGTGAACATGATCATTCTCATTCTCTCAATGTATTACCTATTGATGGTTAATAACCTCAAAACCTAATCGAAGATAATCCATGGTTTACAAAATCTTGCATTTCTATGGATTCAAATATTTTTGCTAAACTGCTTTGAATTCCTATTCTTCAAAAGGAGAAAAATACTATGAAAATCCCCCATCTTTAACTAGGTTGAAATATTCCATGAATTCCCCCTCTAATGATGATAATTTATTTTCCTAAAATATTTTAGGGATGCGGAAATAAAGTTTTCCTCCTCCCCACTCAAGCACATACAGGTTGCTCCATTGAACCATCTATAGTCCCATCTGACTTTTGCTAGAAATGAGATGTCTCCTCTTCTCCTTTTGGATTCACAAGGAGATGATTGTGTGCCTTTACTTGTAGATATTTGTAGTGTTGAGAAGGATTGTCCTACTACAATTTAAGAACATCCTTTATTTTTAGAAGTAGGAAGTACTCTTGATGTTATTTCTCTTTTTGATACTATTATTAGCTTGATTCAAATACTTATAGAGAAGTCAAATCAAGATCTTTCATTTGATTATGTTGATCACGTGATTGAAGGGGTTAATAAGGACATATTTTTGTATAAGTTGATGATATCTCAATCGAAGAGAGTCTAGTTTATATTTCCTTCATCCTCACCATCAAAAAGAGCTAGGAAATTCAAACATTATAATACATTATTTTTTTCATTATGAAACCAACAGGATTTAAAAGTACCCAAAACCTTAAAAATCAATACATTGTTAGAGATCGCTTCTATAATAAAGTCTAATTTGACACACTCACGTTCTCCTAGAAAGACATAGTTCATTTGTTCCTTGACTAGTGCTTTGGAAATAAAAATAACCTATTTGTAGGTCCAAAATTTTCCACTGGTTTAACTAAAAGTAAAACTAAAAAGAAGAGTGGAGAAAAGGTATCCCATAGAGTTCAATGATAATAATTTCTTGGAATGTTAAGTGCCTAAATGTCCCAGAAGAAAGAAACTTATTCAAGCATCTACTCGAAATCATGGATTGTGACATTGTGTTTCTGATGCAGGAGCATCCTGGGTGTAAGGGCAATCTTGCATCACCCAAAAATATTTCAATTTTTTTTTGTATTCAATAAGGACTATCTGTTGGAGAGCTGCTATTTATGGAAACTTGCTATTTTTAGTAAGTTGGTCATACGATCTCGGAATGTTCTGATTTTGCATGTGGAGGTTCATCTCAGTCATATCAGCCTACAAGTAAAGTTTCATGGCTAGATCAGGTCTAGTTTTGAAGATATTGAAAATTTTCGGTATTGAAAACAGGGTACAGAAACTTTGAGCTCAGTTTTGAAGCTTTTAGAGGCCCCGAATGAGGTTGAAACTTGGGTACATTAAATCTTGCTTAGTTCCAATGTTGTAGAGCGCTTCGTGGTGTTTTCGAAATGGGGTTATAATAGTCAATCGGGTCAACAAGTGATGACTTATGGTCTCCGGAAGTTGGGCCACCTGAAATAGCAGAAAATAATTTTCCTTCAAAATTTTTGTTCAGGTTTCAAAAGTTATTTTGAGCCGACTTTGATGTACTAAATTGGAAAATAAAATAATTCTAAGTTTGGTCGGCCCTAAGGGCTAAATTTCTGGAACCTTCTCGGGCAGTGGAAATTGCCTATATAAAGAAGGCCCGTAGTGTTGTCTTAGGCAGTTCAGGACAGTTCTGGGTAGATCTGGGTAATAATTTGAGGCTTTGTCCTACAGAATATTGTAAGGGGAATGCCCATGCAGCTTTGAATATTGTAATTCTGTAAGTTTGTAATTCCACATTTGTAGAGATAATAAGAAGCCCATTTTCTGTTCTTGCAAATTGTTGTTGTTTCTCTATTTTTGTTATGTGTTTGTGGCATTAAGGGGAGCACCCTTCATCAAGTGGTATCAGAGCACCCTTCATCAAGTGGTATGAGAGCGAGAAGTTCCTAAGTGTGTAAATAGAACGCCGACTGTGAGGCAGTTTGCACCAGGACCGTGGTTAGGGTTTCAGCACACAGATTGTGAAAATGCCTCCACGAAGGGAATGTGGTGGAAGAGCTGGCATTGTGACACCTGAGGTTAGAGAGTTTCAGAGACAAGTGCGAGCATTGCAAGAAGAGATTCGCAGAGGAATGAATCTTAATATTAGAAACAAAAGTGAGGATGAAGCCGAAGAAGGAAATAATGATCAAGAAGAAGTTAAAGTTTTGAATCCAGAAGAAGAAAGGCTTTTCCGAGCCATTTCCAAGATTGGGAAAAGACCTAAGATTGAGGTTCCTACATTTTTAGGGAATCTTAACCCAGAGGAGTTGATTGACTGGATCAACGAATGTGAAGAATATTTTGAGTATGAAGATATTGAGGATCCTGATCGGGTCAAGTTTGCGAAGGCTAGACTGAAGGGTCATGCGAAGATTTAATGTCAGGAGATTCAGTTGGAGCGAAATAGAAGAGGAAAGGAGAAAATCACAAGATGGGATCGGATGGTGGATAAATTGAAGCGACAGTTCATTCTTGTTGATTATGAGCTCGATCTACTGAAGAAAATGCAAGGTTTGAAGCAGGTAGGAAAATCTATTCAGGAGTATATAGAGGAGTTCTATCGAATCCTCATAAGAACAGGCCATGTAGAAGCTGATAAGGAGAAAGTTGCCCGTTACCTTAATGGGTTAAGACCAAGCATTTAGGAGGAGTTCAATCTGGTTCGAATGAACAGTATTGAGGAGGCATACCATTTTTCATTATTTTTTTCATTATGAAACCAACAGGATTTAAAAGTACCCAAAACCTTAAAAACCAATACATTGTTAGAGATCACTTCTATAATAAAGTCCAATTTGACACACTCACGTTCTCCTAGAAAGACATAGTTCATTTGTTCCTTGACTAGTGCTTTGGAAATAAAAATAACCTATTTGTAGGTCAAAATTTTTCCACTAGTTTAACTAAAAGTAAAACTAAAAAGAAGAGTGGAGAAAAGGTATCCCGTAGAGTTCAATGATAATAACTTCTTGGAATGTTAAGTGCCTAAATGTCCAAGAAGAAAGACACTTATTCAAGCATCAACTCGAAATCATGGATTGCGACATTATGTTTCTGATGTAGGAACATCCTGGGTGTAAGGGCAATCTTGCATCACCCAAAAATATATCTATTTTCTTTTGTATTCAATAAGGGCTATCTATTGGAGAGCTGCTATTTATGGAAACTTGCTATTTTTAATAAGTTGGTCATACGATCTCGGAATGTTCTAATTTTTCATGTGGAGGTTCATCTCAGTCATATCAGCCTACCAGTAAAGTTTCATGGCTAGATCAGGTCTAGTTTTGAAGATATTGAAAATTTTCAGTATTGAAAACATGGTACAGAAACTTCGAGCTCAGTTTTGAAGGCTTTAGAGGCCCTGAATGAGGTTGAAACTTGCATTGATAGAGTTTTCTTGACTCCAAAGTTGTAGAGCGCTTCGTGGCATTTCTGAAATAGGGTTATAATAGTCAATTGGGTCAACTGGTGATGACTTATGGTCTCCAGAAGTTGGGCCACCTGAAATAGCAGAAAATAATTTTCCTTCAAAATTTTTGTTCAGGTTTCAAAAGTTATTTTGAGCCGACTTTGATGTAGTAAATTGAAAAATAAAATAATTCTAAGTTTGGTCGGCCCTAAGGGCTAAATTTCTGGAACCTTCTCGGGCAGTGGAAATTGCTTATATAAAGAAGGCTCGTAGTGTTGTCTTAGGCAGTTCGGGACAGTTCTGGGTAGATCTGGGTAATAATTTGAGGCTTTTTCCTACAGAATATTGTAAGGGGAATGCCAATGCGGCTTTGCATATTGTAATTCTGTAAGTTTGTAATTCCACATTTGTGGAGATAATAAGAAGCCCATTTTCTGTTCTTGCAAATTGTTGTTGTTTCTCTATTTTTGTTATGTGTTTGTGGCATTAAGGGGAGCACCCTTCATCAAGTGGTAT
>MU226213.1:1450909-1461400 GCA_018584345.1 Thuja plicata
CTCGGAATGTTCTGATTTTGCATGTGGAGGTTCATCTCAGTCATATCAGCCTACCAGTAAAGTTTCATGGCTAGATCAGGTCTAGTTTTGAAGATATTGAAAATTTTTGGTATTGAAAATAGGGTACTGAAACTTTGAGCTCAGTTTTGAAGGCTTTAGAGTCCCTGGATGAGGTTGAAACTTGGACTCAATGAAGGTTGCTAAATACAAATGTTGTAGAGCGCTTTGTGGCATTTCCAAAATGGGGTTATAATACTCAATCGGGTCAACTGGTGATGACTTATGGTCTTCGAAAGTTGGGCCACCTGAAATAGCAAAATATAATTTTCCTTCAAAATTTATGTTCGGGTTTCAAAAGTTATTTTGAGCTGACTTTGATGTACTAAATTGAAAAATAAAATAATTCTAAGTTTGGTCGGCCCTAAGGGCTAAATTTCTGGAACCTTCTCGGGCGGTGGAAATTGCCTATATAAACAAGGCCCATAGTGTTGTCTTAGGCAGTTCGGGACAGTTCTAGGTAGATCTGGGTAATAATTCGAGGCTTTGTCCTACATAATATTTTAAGGGGAATGCCCATGCGGCTTTGCATATTGTAATTCTGTAAGTTTGTAATTCCACATTTGTGGAGATAATAAGAAGCCCATTTTTTGTTCTTGCAAATTGTTGTTGTTTCTCTGTTTCTGTTATGTGTTTGTGGCATTAAGGGGAGCACCCTTCATCAATTTCTAGATGAAAATAAATTATCATGTACTCCTATTGCTACCCTCTTTGGATATTGAAACATATGGAATTTATTATCTATTCTCACAAAAGCAGCTTTAGGTGGTTTATCTATTTTATGGAGGGATAATAGAATGGACTTGAAACTTGTGTCTTCTTTTAGAACACTAGATGTCTATCTTGGTTACCAATAGAACTTTTTTGATTAAATTTAAGTTATTCAATCTTTACAATCCTACCAGCACTAGTGTTTGGTAAACAATGGCTTTGGGAATGATTATATCTTATTCCAATACTCTTGCAAATGCCTTCATAATTTACTATGTAGATTTCAATGTCGTCTTAAGCGATGCAAACAAAATGTTGTGTTATTCATATCAAATAGGTAATGGAAGACTTTAATTATTTAGTTTTCTCTAATAACCCATTTAAATTCTTACCTTATAAAGGATTCTTTACCTTAACTAATGGAAGAAAATATTTCTCCCAATTTTCAAAAGGATTAGATTGATTAACCATTATCCTCTCGCTTTTTAAATATATGACTCCTCATAAGTCTATTTATAATTTTGACAGTATATGGTTTAGGGATGTTTCCTTCATCCTCATGATTAAATATTCATGATCTAATTCCCCCTTTTTTTTGGACTCTTCTATGTTTTAACTAGTTACAAATTTATCATTCATAAAATATAAGATAAAAGAATGGAACATTGCATATTTTAATAATATATTTGTAGAGAAAGATAGAATGTATAAAATATACTTCAATAAAATTATTCTCACAAGATGGATGTTGTCTCCTTTTCTTTAGAGAGATATCTAAAAATAGAGTTGGAAGAGATCCTACTACATTGAGAATTTCTTTGAAATTCAAGTCCCATGAAATTTGGCCTATGGATGGGAATAAGAATATCAAATTATTTTATGCTTCCACCAAACAAAGAATACATCATAATAGGATTGAGCCAATTCAGAATAATCATGGCTTATATATTGAATACTTCAAGGAAATTGAACATGAAGAAAAAAAATATTTTTAACATGTCTTATATAACCTAGACGAGGTTCATTTGGAAACCTATTTTGATATTTTTTCTAAATGTGTTTTTGATTTAGACAAAATGTTTCTCAGGGATAAGTTATCTTTCTAATAATAGGAAGATGTTAATTTTTATTTGTCACTTGATAGAGCTCTAGGCCTAGATTGTTACCTTTCATCTTCTTTCAAAAGTGGTAGGACTTCTTTCTTCATGACATCCTTCTATCACTTGAAGAAGAATGAAGAAATAACCCAATTATGTAAGAGAAAAATAAAAAGTTCCTTTCAATGATTCACAAAATAGATTCTTCTAACACATTTTCATATTTCCTTCCCATTTTCTAGTGCAACACTCTTTATAAGATTTTCATGAAGGTTATTGCAATACAAATTTACAAGATTATCTTCTCTATATTTTTTTAAGAGCAAGGTGGAATTGTTATGGGTAAAGAAACTTTGATAGTATGATTTGTGCATGAGGTTTTCCATTCAATTGATTAAGAAAACACCTCTATTATCATTTTAAAATTAGATATGGTAAAGGCCTATCACAAGGTTATTTAGTTACTATAGCATGCAATTCTTTGGAATTTTTTCTTTTCTAAAAAATATATCAAGTGGATTAATTATTTTATTTCCACTCCAAGATTCTCTTTTCAAGCAGTGGATTGCCTTTTGGATTTTTTCTGCATCTAGAGACTTGAGAAAATGGGATATTTTATCTCATTTCCTCTTCATACTTATGGAATAATACTTGAGTAATGTCATGAAGATAACTAATAGTTTAAAATATAGATATGGATCAACATATCAATTTTTTCTAATTTTATCATCCATAGTATTTTTCAAGTGACAATGTTTTATTCAGAAAAATCTACTATGATGGAGTCCCAAGAAAATATAAATATACTTCTAGAATACTCTACCTTGTTTTCCTAGTAGATCAATAATGACAAATCTAAAATATATTTAATGAACTTGCCTCCTCAATTCAACAAAGGTTTGTAAGGCTTTGGAAAATTGACATTGGCACCTTGAAAATACCCTGGCATTGTATTCTTCCCAAGAAAAAAAGAACTTTTGGGGTCCAATCCTATCTTTTATATCTATTAGGATACTTTCCTAGAAATATAAATGGTTAACCCTGGTAGGTAATATCACAATAATTAAAGTATCCCTTAATGTAATCCATATTGTGTTAGCATAATTAATTTAGTGTTTCTAAGTATTACATTGATGAGGATTGGTACATATTTGATGAAACGTGAATCAATTATTTGGTTTTCATCGATGTCAACTGATTGACTTAGTATTTTTAGTATGTTATCAGATATTGTGTAAGTAAATCATGAGTTTCTGCATATTTCTAAAGTTTCTATTCTAATCAAAGTCTATGTCATGTGTTGTGATGTTAACTTTGCCATCGCGACTTCTGATATGAAAAATTGTGTTGGTTATGTTTCATACAACTCAAACTGTGTAATTGCTAAAAAAAAGTCAGTGAGAGACTATAAGTGATTTGAATGGTATCTCAAATTTTTGATTATTTTCTGGAGCGGTCATAGGATATGATTTTCAACAATGTCAAGATACAATGTTTGTGATCACAACTCATATTGTTGACCGCTACAACTAGTTTATTTGACTAGAAGTGGTATTAATAGAATGGATAGGTAAACAAGAAAAAGTTCTTAAACATAATATGAAGACTTGTGGATGTATGCATTGAAATTTTTACTTATGTTACTTGATATTGAATTCTTTGGTGCATAAAGTTAAAAGAAGTTGAATTAACTAATTTGTTTTTATTACTGATTCACCTCCCCTCTCAGTTAATCAGACATGTATTAAAAATTAGTATAAGATCTTTGGTTCCCTAACTGTGGAAATTTGACAAATTTAGGTAAGAGATCTGAAGATGTATAAGAAGGAAGGACCTAAGTTCACTAAGGACAATTTCTCTGTATGGGTAAGTAGGATGAAGTTGCATCTATTAGGTATTGGATAGAAAGCATTGGATCATCTCACAACTAAGTATATTCAACCTTCTGACATCCTAGCTCCTAAATAAATAAAGAGAAAGCTAGAACATAACTCTCTAATGATAGAAATAGCAAGTGCTCTATCTGATGCTAAGTTTGTAGATTTCAGGGAAATGTATAATACTATAGATATGTAGGATAAGTTGCTAACAATCCATGTCAGTTATGTTCCATTTCAGAAAGGAAAGGTAGATAGTCAAAGAGGAAAGTATGATGAAATGAGAATGCTAAAGGAAGTTGTTTCTTCTATCAACGGAGTTGGTGGTAAAATTTAAGAAGATGAAATGGTAAGTAAAATCTTTAGAAACCTTCTCCCACAATATGATATTAGAGTCTCTGCGATATAAGAGCTAAGATCTAGCAATTCTACAAATGTGACTTTAGATTCTTTCATTGGCCAACTAACTACTTTTGAGATAAGTAAATTCTATAACAGTATGCCTAGAATAGAATTTGCATTCCAAGCTTCCCTAACCATTGGTTCATGAAAGATAGGAAATGAAGTATCTAATTGTTCTAAAGGAAATCCTGACTATGATTATGTCTTATATGAGGAAAGAACAAGAAGAAAGCATTGGTAGCAAGGAGATTACCTAGAGGAAAAGGAAAGTACAAAGGTAAACTTCCCTTAAAATGGATTTCATTTAATAAAATTGGTCGTATTGCATCTAGATGTCATGGAAATTATAGGGAGGAAAAGTTCAAGAAATACAAGAACTTCAAAGATGAGAAAGAAATCATGTTACCTAGACGAAGATAGAGTGACTGATGAAGAATCAGACGTAAGAGATGATGAGGAAGAGATCGTTCTTTTTTTGTTTTCATTAAATGAAGAACCCTCTATTTGTTTAAATGGAGATAGTGAGAAGAAAGCATTGATTTCAAAAATTATTTAGAGTGATGACAAGATAATAGACAATGAGTGTACACATCACATGACCGGTGACAAAAGAAAATTTATTTCAATGGAAGAATGTGATGGAGGTGTGGTCAGATTTGGTAAGGGTTCACCATCTGTGGTAAGAGGTAAAGGTTCAATAGAAATTAACAATAACACTAATTTTGATGATCTTTATTTGGCAGAAGGATTAAAGTATAACTCGTTAAGTGTTTCTTAGGGGTAGTCCCACAATAGTGTGCCCCACTTTTTTGAACATCCCGATTTTGGCCGAAATTACATATTTTAATAAAATATAATAATTTAATCCTTGAGAGGTCCCATTTGAAGGATTAAATTGAAAATGGTTAGGGAAAATCCTCTTAGATCAAACTCTCTTTGGTATAATCTATCTACACCTCAGTTACACCTATAATCGAGTCTCATTTACACCTGTCAAAATGTTGACAAAAAATCACTTTGACATTGACTTTTTGGGGGATAAAATGAATTCATTTGAAAAATCCATATACAATATGATAGTACTGAGAGAAAGCTTTCCAATGATTATGGTTTATATATATATATATATATATATATATATATATATATATATATATATATTTATTATTATGACTTTTTAAAAATAATTTACTAAACATAGGTTGTATGACCATTTAGCAACTTCTTTGTTTGATGCTTCATGAAAATTAGTAAATTAGGAAAAAAAGTTATCAAAAATATCTAGGAAATAGGTATTTATGTCACCTTTATATCAAAAAAATAAAAAATGAATTTTAATATATACATAACAAGTTAAAGAGATCAAAATGAACATATGTCTAAATTAAAGTTAATGTCACTTCATAACTCAATAAACTATACAATATTGAATCAAATTGAACAAAACCAATTGGATTACCTAGATATTGGTATTAAAAACCTAACATCAAAATAATTACTTTCTTATAATTTTTACAAAAAAATGCTATGTTGATGAAAGTGAGTGTCACTCCTAAAAAAATGTTGATTTTTCAGACATATAACTTTTTGAAGGAGAAGGAAAAAAGGATGCAATCAATTCCATTTTTTAAAAAAATATTTTTGAAAAATATTTAGAAACTAGAAACAAAATTATAAAATTCACTAGTTTGTATCATCTTCACATTCTTAATAGTTTTGTAGCAACTAGTATTATAAAGTGAAGTTTTTTTTTCAAAATGTTCATTACATTCTCAAAGTTGGGCAAAAATTGGGACTACCGTATTCTGGGATCACCATTAGTTGAATAACAAAGGTTTTAGATTGGAATTTAGTAATGGTTTTTGCAAGATATTAGGTACATCTAGAGATTTAATTTCTAATGGTAAACAAAATAGAGGTGACCTATTTTGATTGAACTCTGCTAATAAACATTGCTTGATTGCTAAAGATTAAGATTGCTGGTTGTGGCATAAAAGATTTTGTCATGTTAATTTTGATAATCTGGTAAAGGTTAGTAAGAAAATATGTGTTAGAGGTTTTCCTACTTTACCTAAGCCTGAAAATGATATGTGAAAGGAGTGTCAATTGGGAAAGTTAACTAGTTCTAGCATTACTATCAAAGTTTATTCATCTCAAAACATTCTTTACCTTGCACATACTGACTTGTGCAAACTTATGAGAACAAAGAGATTCTATGGAGATAAGTAATTCATCTTTTTTTCCAAGGAATACTCAAGAATGATGTCTATTATGTTCTTAAAGGATAAATTTAATGTATTTTACATGTTTAAGGTGTATAAAGTGAGAGTTAAAAAAGAAACAGGTAAAGGACTTAAGTGTCTTAGATCTGATAGAGGAGGTGAGTTTACCTCACATGAGTTCACAAAATTTTGTGAAGAACATGGAATCAAGAGACAAATGTTAGCACCAAGAAAACCTCAGCAAACTAGAATTGCAAAGAGAAGGAAATAATCCATAATTGACTATGCAAGAACACTTTTGATACAAAATGGAGTGGCCCAAATATTTTGGAGAGAAGTTTTAAGTACTATTGTTTATAATTTCAACTAGGTACAAATTAAGAAAGGTACAAAAAAACACCTTATGAGATGTGGTATACGCATACTCCCAGTGTTAATTACTTAAAAAATATTGAAAGAAAATGTTACAAAAAAAATGATGGACAAAATGGTAAATTTGATTCTAAGAGTGAGGAAGAGATATTTCTTGGCTATTATAATAGAATTAAAGCTTAGAAATCTTTTAAAAAGAATACTAACAAGAAGGTTGAAAGTTCCAATGGTAGAATTGATGAATTTTCTGAGAAAATTGAGGAAGATAGAAAGACAAAACTAGAAGACTATGACAATTTTTTATGTTCAAGCGATGGAGCCAGATATAGTACCATAGGTGACTGAAGTGATGAATGTTGCACAACCAATGAATAATGATGAAGGTAAGAAAATAAAATAAATGGTATTCCCAAGGTATGTGAAACTTAATCATCCACAAGATCAATTTAATGGAGATAAAAATGTTGGAGTGATGACAAGGAGCAAGGTAACGGAAAGCACTTGTCTAGTATCTCAATTAGAACATAAAATTGTTGAAGATGCCTTGGAAAATGATGATTGGATTAAGGCTATGAAAGAAGAATTAGATCAAATAGAGAATAAAAATACATGCACTTTAGTATCCAGACTTACTGACAAGAATGTTATTCAAGTACTAAATGGATTTTTAGGAATAAGTTGAATGAGAAAGGGGAAGTGATCCAAAATAAGGCAAGAATAGTTTGCAAAGGGTATGCACAAGAACAAGGACTGGACTATAGTGAGACATTTTTGCCTTTTGCTAGAATTGAAGGTGTAAGGATACTTTTGGTATATGCTTATTATAAATTTTTTAGGGTTTAGAAAATGGATGTAAAATCTTATTTTCTCAATGGTGTATTAGAAGAAGTATACATTGAAAACCTGAAGGATTTGCAACTACAAAAAGTAAAGACTTGGTATGAAAATTGCATATAGAATTGTATGGATCAATGAAAGCCCCAAGATCATTTTATGATAGGTTGCATGAATATCTTATT
Organism: Thuja plicata; assembly: GCA_018584345.1. Taxonomy (NCBI): domain Eukaryota; kingdom Viridiplantae; phylum Streptophyta; class Pinopsida; order Cupressales; family Cupressaceae; genus Thuja; species Thuja plicata. Next base: position 1,458,667 of record MU226213.1, read on the forward strand.
CGGGTTGGTTTCACAAGAACTAGTGACAATATCAATGTATATCTAAAATATGAAAGTGAAGACATAATATTTACTGCTGAAATTTTTGTTTATGACACAATATTTGGTAAAAATGAAGCATTGAACAGGTCATTTGTAGAATAAATGAGGAAGGAATTTTAAATGTCTATGATAGGGTAAATCAAATTATTTTATATTTCAAGTACAATTGATAAATAAAGCAATATACATTAGTCAATCCAAGTATGTGAAGGTGATTCTGAAACTTTTTTGCATGGGTAAATCAAAACCAGTGGGAGCGCTTGTAGTGATAGACTGCAAATTATCTAAGGATGACGAATCAAAAGAGGTAAATGAAACTATATATAGATCTATGATCGGTAAATTGTAGTATTTTTTTCACAATAGACTAGATGTTACACAAGTTGTTGGTATTGTTCCAAGGTTTTCATGAAACCCAAAGGACTCACATTTGGTTGCGGTAAAGAGGATCTTCAGATAACTTAATGGGGCTTAAGATTATGGCCTATGGTATTGTAAGGATGAAGAATTTTCTTTGAATGTGTTTACTGATGCAGATTGGGTAGGAAATGGTGATGATGGGAAGAGCACTAGTGGTGGAGCATTCTTTCTCAGGGAAAGATTAGTCTCCTAGACTAGTAAAAAGAAGAAATGTATTTCTCAATCTACTATAGAGATAGAGTATGTTTTTGTTTCTCTTACCTATCAGCAAGTAGTATGGATAAAACAAATTCTTTATGGAATTCATGAGAAGGTCACATAACCAATTATTATCTATTGTGATGTTACACTAGTGCAATAAATATTTCCAAGAATCTAGTGACGTACTCGGAGACAGAGCTCATTGCAATAAAATATCATTTCCTACTTGAGAATAGGTACTAGAGAAGGAGGTAAGGCTTTCAACTATGTGTCTAGTAAAGAACAAGTTGCTGATGTATTCTCTAAGTCATTGCCAAAAGATACCTTTGAGTATCTTAGAGGTAGATAAGGGGTTATTCCCCTATTTGAAGTTAATTAGAGATTGATGCTAATTGCATCAGTTCATATATGTTTATCATAAAATCATATGTACGAATTAATGTAGAGGCAAAAAAAAATCATTTGGGAGAATTCTTAAGAATGATGTTGTAATGGAGTGAAAAGGAAAGAAAATGCAAGGGTCAATAAATTGTAAACAAAGATCACTGAATGATTTGACATATTTGGCATTGTTGTTAAAGGGGTAGAATATGTATTTCATTAACAAAAGGTGATAATTTGTATGAAAACAAGAGAAGAACACAAAAGATAAATATGAAAGAGGGAGTATATGAAGATGATGAATCAGTATAATAGAGTGAGAATATGTATGATCCAAGGTACAAACAAAAGTGGAAACATTTTTACATTAGTAAGTATGAAGATTAACATTACAGAGATAGAGTGTTGTCATGGATAAAAATTATGTGTTGTGTAAATAAGAATGTTGCCATCAATTCCAAAGGGAGAGATTACTAGCATAACTAATGGAGTGATGCTAAGTATTGCATTGATGAGGATTGGTATAGATTTGATGACATGTGAATCAATTATTTGGTTGTGATTGATCAATGTCAATTGATTCACTTAGTGTTTTCATCATGTTACTAGATATTATGTAAGTGAATCATGAGTTTCATTATGTTTATGAATTTTCCATTCTAATGGAAGTATCTATCATTTGTTGTGATGCTAAATTTTCCATCATGACTTTTCATATGAAGAATTCTATTGGTTATGCTTGATTAAACTCAAACTAGATAATTGCTAAAAATAGCCAGTCAGAAACTACAAGTGATTTGAATGTTATCTCAAATCAGTAAACTATTTGGTGGATCGGTCATAGGGTATGATTATTGATGAAGGGCACAACTTCTTTGATACCACTTGATGAAGGGGACTCCCCTTAATACCACAAGTACATGACAGAAACAAAGAGAGAAACAACAGAAATTTGCAAGAACAAAAAATTGGCTTCTTATTGGCTCCACAAATGTAGACTTATAAAATTCAGAATTACAATATCAAAAGCCACATGGGCATCCTTTAAAATAATCTATAGGACAAAGCCTCAAATAACCACCCAGAACTGCCCTAGAAAACACCACGGGCCTTCCTTAAATAGGCAATTTTCCACCGCCCGAGAAGGTTCCAAAAATCTAGCCATTAAGGCTGACTACCCTTAGAATTTAATTATTTTTCACTTTTATTACAAAAGGGTCAGCTTTAAATATTTAAAAAACATGAGATTAGGTAGCCCAACTTTTGAAAGCCATAAATTTTGAACCGTAGCTCCGATTGGCTATTATAACCACTTTTCGGAAAGGGGAGATCACGATCTACAGTTCCTGACTCGCGAATCTCCAATTAGCTAGGGGTTTGACCTCGATTTGGAGCCTCTAAGGTCCTAAAAATTGAGCTCAAAGGTTTTGCACCCAAAAATCTCAACAGTAAATCCTTAATAACTTTGCCAATATAGATGATCTGGAAATGAAATTCAACTGGTATTCTTATATGACTAATTTGAACCTTCACCTGGAAATTTAGAACATTCTGAGTTCAAATGACCAACTCACTAAAAATAGTAAGTTTCCAAAAATAGCAGCTTTGTACAAAATAGCCCTTATTGAATAGAAAAACACATATTTTTGGGTGATGCAAGATTTCCCTTACACCCAGGATGCTCCTGCAT
>MU226213.1:1469080-1480902 GCA_018584345.1 Thuja plicata
TTACTAAAAATAGTAAGTTTCCAAAAATAGCAGCTTTGTACAAAATAGCCCTTATTGAATAGAAAAACACATATTTTTGGGTGATGCAAGATTGCCCTTACACCCAGGATGCTCCTGCATCAATTATCAACAATGCCAAGATACTATGTTTATGATCACGACTCATATTGTTGACTTCTGCAACTAGCTAATTTGACTATAATAGATATTAACATAATGAATAGGTAAATAAGACAGAGTTCTTAAACGTGCTATGAAGGCTTGTGGATGTATGCATTGAAATAATTACTTATGTTAGTTTATATTGAATTTTTTGGTGCATAAAGTTCATAGAAGTTGAATTAAGTAAATTTTTTAATTACTGATTCACCTCTCCCCTCTTAGTAATTAGACCCGTATTAATATATCTATCTAATGTTAGGCTTCAAGCTCCAGAAAGATCATTTTATGCATTTATAGACCACCCTCAAATCTCTCCTTTAGTCTAAAAATTTTCACAATAATGAGAGTATTAACGTATTGAATTGGAATAAGGTTTGTCTCCCAAAAACATGTTACAACTTTGGAAAAAATAAAATGAACTTACTAAAAAAAAATGTTAGTGCAAAGATATTTTGGAGACTTTATAACAATATTCATTGCAATGGAGCCATCTCATGTTTTTGAAGAACATAGATACCCCTCATCCATAAAGCATATTCATATTCTAATGTATGTAACTTCATCTCTTAGTTCATAAATATCTCTCCTACTGACATCCTGTCACTTATTCACAATGGTTCTAAGCCTAGATTTTGGGAGGATTCATGGATTAGACACAAAGCCCCAAATCATATACATGATTTTTTAATCTTACATACTTTCGTCAAACCCATTTGAAGGATTCATGTTACTAAATAATTTTGGATTGACTATAGAGGTATCTCTCCTTAGTTTTGGAAATCCATTGATTGTGTCCCTATCTCTTTAAATATCAAAGTACCTTGTCATGTTGAACTAAAGATCAATTGTCTTATAAGTTAAGGATGATGATTTAATTTTTCTAAGGGTGAAATCAAAAAGCTTAAATGTGAAAGACGGTTATAAATCACTCATTGATCCCTCTTTAACTCCTTATTGGCATACAAATATTTTTTTGTTGATATGCATTACTCCTTAAGGAAATTTTTTTTGCAAGGTTTAAAATATAACATCGTATCCTAAATGTAATTTGATTAGACATGATTGGTATAAATAAAGTCTTCCCTCATGCTTTGTGTAGTCATTTTATAGAATCCAGTGATCACTTTCTTCTTTAGCGTGTATTTTTTTTATAGTTTTTGGAAATGACCCCATGTTTATTCAAAATGGATTTCATCTTATGTTTGAATGTGCTCTTATTGTATGAATGTTGGCCTAGTCATTACATATCCTCCATGTTTATATGTATTTGAGAGATCATCCCATTTATTCTTCTATAAAAAAGTTGGCATGTGCGCAACACTCATATCTTCATTAAATCTTCTTCCTCACTAGATCAAGTTATTATTGTTAGTAATAACTGAGAGGGGGGGGGGGGGGGGGCAANGGGAGCAAATCAATGGACTCAATAATTAATCTTAAAATCAACCCTTAAAAATTATAACCACAGATTATGTCTCAAGTTATCTTTTGTCCTACAATATGTATTCCTTGAAATACTTTAATAAATTTTCTATGTGTCGGATTGCTTTGTAAATCTCTCTTCTGTACGATTTCCAATAAGCAGTTAACTATTTACTGAAACATAGTAAATATGTAGAGTATACCGATCAATCCATAATTACATATGTGAAATGTAAAACAGTAAAGTAATAAAACATAAAAACATAACAAATGTATTTTTAATGTGGAAACCCTATTAAGGGAAAAACCACTGGGACTGGTACCCCAATTTTTCACTCTTCTAAAGTGATCTCTATTAGGGGCCAAGCTTATTAAAGGTTACAAACACACTATTAGGTGTGACCTTGTTAGAGGATTTAGAAATAGTTTGTCACCTAGTATCTGGCATCTAATGCTACCATCCTTGATCACACACTCGGCTTGTCAATAGGTATCGGGCATATCCAATGCTACTTTTATGATCAAAATTTTTTATACTCCTTGGGATGTATCTCAATTGTAAAAGGCTTTTAAGTCCTACTTGGTTAAGAGACTTGATGCTTCAATGGTTAAAATGAAACACTAATGATCTGTTCGTACATACAAGTCACTTGTAGATTTTTAGATCTATTGTAAGTCCATTACCTATCTAATCAATATAATCATTTATACCTTTGCTCCACACTGTTCTGCTCTAAGATTCTTGTCTCACTATTCATCGGTGTCTGTAGAATCTAGCTCTTTCCTCAGCTTGTTGATCAGGACTAAAAGAAGACTTTCTTCTCCTTCAAATTCTCTTTAGCATCTTTCCTATATTCTCTTGTTCACCCCACAATTTGTAATGAATTGGGTTTGTCTCTATATAGACATAATTTCCCCTTTTCTTGGCTTTCTTGATTATGTGTGTTCCACAATTCTCACCAATAGATTTAAAGCCAATTGGACAAATCATCTTTAAATCAATTACTTATCGCTGAATTTATCTAGATGATTAAAACAATGATAAGTATCCATTAATTCTATCTTTATCTTCTTGACAGCTAAGCATTTTGTCATTTTCTAAACTCTTTGTTCTGTTGGTCAACACTTCAGTTAGTCATCAGTGATAACTAACTATTCCATCAGTGTGACTTTAGTTGTCATCGAGATCTCCATCCTTGCCTTTTTTGTCGGGAAACACTAAAATTCTCTCCATCGGGTTACTCTGTGTTTTTCTCAATAGACAACACTGCAACTTTTCTCGTTAGTAATGTTGTGCATTAGCTTCGTTGAGTAACACTATGACTCTACTCTTTCACTCTGACCGTTAGTGTGCACTCCATCAGTGTATGCAATCACTTAGTGAATACTTGAATTGTATGCATTACTGATAACATAGCCTTGATTCATCATTTCTTTGAAGTCTTTGGTATAATTTCCATGACCATACAGATTATATCAAGTTGAAATCAATGATAATACAATACATTAATTGATTTAATGCCTTGCATGATCATCAACTTAACATCTTCAAACATTCAATCAGTTACATATCATAAATCTCTCCCTTTGGCATTGATGGCAACATACTACATTATCATACTATACTATTACTAATAGAATATGAAATATATAGTTTAATCAAGCTTTCCTAATGTAACTATTACAAATGTATGGCTATCAGTAAGCTCAAATACCTTTTATTTGCTTCTTGCATCTTTCTTTATGTCTTTAATCCCTTCACTGGATAGATGTGGTATATTTCTTTATGTGATGTGATGTGTTCTCCTTCTGTGTCAAAATCTCTCCCTTTGACTATTCTCCTTTCTTGTGATGTATTTTGTCAGCAATTCTCTTCCTTTTTGCGTACTCTCCCTTTCTTTTTACATTCTCCCTTTGGATACTTTGATGGATATGATCTTCCTGAGTTTGATAATGGATGTAATATTTGTATGATAATGAAATATCTCTCTCCCTTTGACAACAATACCAAACAATTTTATTTCTCAAACATGCTTTTGACAATGATGCCAAACGAATCCTTTCTATCCATAATATATTCCTTGAATTTCCCAATCAATCGGTAATAAATTTGGTTCTCAGAGTAGATAAATACCTTTCCATGTATAGATGTATCTTTAAAGTCCATTTCTCTGCTTGCATCAACATTAATGATATTCTGATAATATGTAGGCTGATGCAGTCTCTAGTCAACTTACTAACCAGTAGACAAGGGTCTGACCCCTAGTCTCTTTCTCAAGTATTCAAATGCATCCTTGGGTAGTGGCTTGGTGAAGATATCAGCCAATTGTTCCTTTGATTTCACATACTCAAGTATTACCTCCTTTGCGTGAACTTGTTCTCTCAAATAATGATACTTGATGGAAATATCGGCCAATTTTTATTGCACTTGTATTATCACAATAGATAATTACTGGTTCAAGAGTTTTCATATGCATACCTTCCAGTAACTGTTTGATCCATGCAATATTTGAGAAGTTTGCAGCAGCAACAACATACTCTGCCTCTGCAGTAGATTGAGAGATGGATCCTTGTTTCTTTCTGATTCATGTGACAAGTCTGTCACCCATAAAGAATGTTCCTCAAGTTGTGCTCTTTTGTTCATCAATATTTCTAGCCCAATTAGCGTCGGTAAAGACCTTTAGTTAAGATTTTCCTTCTCTTCTATACCATAAGCCATATTCCTCGGTATTATTCAGATATCTTAGGATTCTTTGAACATAGTATTTATATGTGATTCTTTGGGATTAGCAGAAAATCTAGCATTTATTCCTACTACATGTGCAATATCTGGTCTAGTATGTACAACATACATGAGTTTTCCAATCATTGATCTGTATAAAGTCTAATTTACCTGTGATGACTTGTCCTTCTTTTTTAGTTTGCATCCAGTTGCCATCAGTGTTCCAACTAGTTTGTATTCTTCCATCTTGAATATTTTGAGTACTTCTTTGTTGTACTTGGATTGTGTAATGAAAATACCTTTATCTTGTTGAATGATCTGCAGACCAAGAAAGAACTTGATCTCTCGAAACATAGACATCTCAAAATCTTTGCTCATTTCATTTGCAAATGATTTGCATAGAATATAATTGCCTCCAAATATGATGTCATCAACAAATATCTTAGCAATCAAAATGTTAGCATCAAAATCTTCCTTCAAATAAATATTACTGTTTTCACTAGTCCTTACAAATCCAATACTTATAAGATAGGAATGAAGTCTTTCATACTAGGCTCAGGGTGATTTTTTCAATCCATACAGAGCTTTGTGTATCCTACATACCATGTCCCTCTTATCTAGATCAATAGACCCTTCTGGTTGTTCAATGTATACCTCTTCTTCAAGTATTCCATTTAGGAATGCAGACTTGACATCCATTTGATATACCTTGAATCCTAAACATGCAGCATAAGAAAGTAAGATTCTCACTACTTCTATCCTAGCAATGGGTGCAAAGGTCTCTCCATATTCAATCCCTTATTCTTGTGCATACCTCTTGTATACTAGTCTTTCTTTATTTCTGGTGACTTCTCCATTCTCATTCAGTTTATTCCTGAATATCTATTTTATACCGATGAAATTCTTGTCATCTGGTCTTGGTACAAGTGTCCATGTCTTGTTTTTCTCTATCTGTTCAATCTCTTCATTCATAACACTATTCCATTCATCATTATCTAGTGCAGCATTGACATTTTTGGGCTCATAATCACAAATAAGACATCTTGTATTTAGAGACTTACTTTTGGTCCTCATACTAGCCTTTTTATCTCCTATGATCTGGTTCTTTGGATGGTTCCTTCTAACATATCTTGCAAGTATATGTTCAAATCTTTGTCTATCAGCTTGATCATCATTTTGTTCTTCATTCTATTCTCCATCACTTTATGCATCATCTTGAGAAATATTCTAATTGTCAATATTTGCAGCCTGATGCTCGGGTGCAATGATTTGTTACTTAGGAGTTCTAAAATGTTGGTTGGGAAGAGTGTCAGGTTCCTCATTGTAAGAAAATCTATTGTAGTCCTCTAGTTCTTTAGTGCTTTCCTTTTCATTCTTCTCTACAAATTCATCTCTCTTTACATTTTCACTTTTAACAATTTTGTTAGAGGCTTTATTTAGACATTTATAAGCATTGCTCTTGGTAGAATACCCTAGAAAGATTCCTTCATTTCTCTTGTAGTCAAGTTTTCCATTTATATCATCTTTTAAGATACAACACTGAGTGCCAAAATTTTTGAAATAACTTACATTGGGTGTGTATCCATACCATAGCTCATAAGGTGTCTTTTTGGTGTCTTTCTTCAATTGTACTATGTTTAGTGTGTAAACAACAGTACTGACATCTTCCCTCCAAAATATTTGGGTGATGCCTTTCTCTATCATTAGTGTCCTCGGAAAATCAACTATGGATTTGTTCCTTCTCTCAGTAATTCCATTTTTTTGTGGTGTTATCAGTGTAGAGACCTATCTTCTGATTCCGTGCTCATTACAAAAGCTAGTGAATTCATCTGAAATAAATTCCCCTCCTCTATTTGACCTTTAACATTTCAATTATTTACCACTTTGTTTCTCAATCATTGAATTATACCATTTAAACATCTTAAATGCTTTAGATTTATCTTTCAGAAACATTACTGTCATCATTCTATTATAATCATCAACAAAGAGAATAAAATATATATCTCCATAATATCTCTTTGTCTTCATAGGTCCACATAAATTAGTATGGACTAATTCTAGAATGGTATCAAATGTATGGGTTATAATTTTGAAACTAGACTTTGTCATCTTACCTTTTTGACAATTCTTGCACATGATGTTGTCAAGATTGGTCATCATCGGTAAGCCTCTGACATTTTTCTTTTTGCTAATCTTTATCATGTTGTCAAATTTCTTATGACACAATATTTTGTGCCACAACCATATGTCTTCATTAGTAGAAATTAAACAAGTGGTGTCAGTATTATTCAGATAGAATAAGTTACTTTTTGTCTACTCACCGGTACCAATCAGATTTCCTAATTTATTAAAGATCTTTGCCTTCTTATTTTCAAATGCTACTCTATTACCTAAATTATTTAACTGAGAAGCACTCAATAGATTATAATTCAATCCATTTACCCAATAAGAATTTTAACATTTTATCTGGTTATTCAAAATTATAGTTCCTCTACCTTCAACTGGACAAGGTGTGTCGTTACCCATTCTTACTGAACCACCTTTATAGTATTCAAAATTCTCAAACTTTTTCTTATCACCAGTCATATGGTGAGTGTAGCCACTATCTATGATCTAGATATCATTTTTACTAACTTTAGATATTAGTGCGGTTTCTACATACCTTTCTTCATCATCATCTGAATCATCTTTTACTGCCACAAACACCATCTTGATGTCTTCATCAGATTCGGTGTCAGTATCATCTTCTTTGCATTTTTCTAGGTAACTGGCCTTCTTTCCTTTGTCCTTGTAGTCTTGGGAATCTCTTCTTTCTGGTTGTCAGTATCTTCTGTAATCACCTCTGTTAGACTTCTTTTCAAATGATCTATCACTAGTTCTATCATCTTTTCTTCTATTAGGACATCTTGCAGCAAAGTGTCCAATCTCTTTACAATTAAAACAAAAAAGTGGTAATTTACCTTTGTATTTACCTTTGCCTCTTTGCATTCTTCTAGCCATAAGTGCTTATATTTCATCAATATCATCCTCTTCACTTTAACTATCATTATCTTTTCTCATAGTGTTTTTATGACTTGATTTACTTATTCTCATAGAAGTTTTGAATGCAGACTCTATGTTTGGTAAGAAACTATTATCAAAATTATTCATCTCAAATGAAATCATTCTTCCAATCAAACTATCTAGAGTAACATTTCTATTTTCTACTGCTCTCATTTCTTGAATGGCAAATACTCTAATAGCATAAGTAGGCAGTAAGGTTCTTAGAATTTTACTTACCACTGTATCATCTTCTAGTACACCTCCAACTCCTCGGATAAAATTTAATACCTCTTTAATTCTTGTGTTGTACTGAGTGATGTTTTCACCTTCTTTCATTTTTAGGTCATAAAACTTTCCTCTAAGGCTTTTTGCCTTGCCTCTCAAAACATTTTTTTCACCACCATGTACAAGCATCAATTTGTCCTACATATTCTTTGTAGTCTTGTAGGTTTTGACATATTCAAATTCTGAAATAGAGAGTGAGGAAGAAAGCTCTATCATCATGTAATTATGCTCATGCTTCTCTCTCAGTTGTTCAACTATTGGTTCTCCTGTGGGAAACACATATTCAGCATCTAAGTATTGAGTAACATCATTAACAATACCTGATAAGTGGATTCTTATTTTTCTCTGCCATGAAGAAAAATTATCTGTGTTCAACTTGGGCACATCTCGTCTATTCATCTTGTGATCTTTGACTTAGGTCTTGAAACCTTCCTTCTAAGCACACAAGCTCTGATACAAATTGTTAGTAATAACTGAGGGGGGGGGGGGGGGGGGAANGGGGGTGAATCAGTGGCCTTAATAATTAATCTTTAAATCAACCATTAAAACTTATAACCACATATTATGTCTCAAGTTATCTTTTTTCCTACAAGATATATGCCTTGAAATAATTTAATCAATTTTCTACTTGTCGAATTGCTTTGTAAATATCTCTTTTGTATGATTATCGATAAGAAGTTAACTATTTACCAAAACATAGTAAATATGCAGAGTATACTGATCAATCCAGAATTGCATATGTGAAATATAAAATAGTAAAGTAATAAAACATAAAAACATAACACATAGATTTTTAACGTGGAAACCCTATTATGGGAAAAACCACTGGGACTAGTACGCCAAATTTTCACTCTTCTAAAGTGAGCTCTATTAGGAGCCAACCCTGTTAAAGGTTACAAACACACTGTTAGGTGTGACCTTGTTAGAGGATTTAGAAATAGTTTGTCAAGTAGCATAGGGCATCTAATGCTACCATCCTTGATCAAGAACTCACTTGTCCTATCAATAGGTATCAGGCATAGCCAATGCAACTTTTATGATCAAAATTTTTTATACTCCTTGGGATGTATCTAAATTATAAAAGACTTTTAAGTCCTGCTCGATTAAGAGACTTGATGATTCAATGGTTAAACTAAAACACTAATGATCTGTTCATACATACAACTCACTTGCAAATTTTTAGATCTATTGTAAGTCTATTACCTCTCTGATCAATATAATCACTTATACCTTTTCTCCACACTATTCTACTATGTGATTCTTGTCTCACTACTCGTCAGTTTCTGGAGAATCTAGCTTTTTCTGTTGGAGATTTGATTCTGAGAGTTGATTGTTTGTATGTTTGTCATTTATGACAACATATAATACATAGTAGTAATTCTATATGAACTTATCTAAATGATGAAATGAAGACTTGTGTGGATATATACATGTTTTTGACATGTTTGTTATGTTATGTTCATACACACAGACCCATATATGATGTTTTAGTAAAGTTAGGCAATTCTATTATTAGCAGTTAGAGTTATGGAAGTATAACGGTTTAGGGCTGACATAGATAACGTGTTTCATGAGTTACACCTATCTTCAGGATATGTGTGTGTATATGCATGATTAACTATGAGTTGATGATATAAATCCAAAGGCGCCAAACATGTTTCAAGATGATTGCAAAGTATGGTTAATTTGGTGATGCCGACTTTATGAAGTGTTGCGTCTATTCAGCATTGACTTGCACGGACTTAATATTATTTGTGTGCTTAGTTAAGCCAACTAAGATATTGATGAAGTGTTTCTAAGAGCCTACATGACCTTCTAATTTGGAGAATATACTTATAGTAGTTCAATTGTGATACGCTAAGTGTGAATGATATGAAAAGTGAAGAAAGATGTATAGAGCAGATTATCAGAGTTGGTTCATTCATCAAGGGTCTATGTGAAGAAGAAGTGAAAGATTGCAATACAATAGAACTAATCAAGATAGTAGGTCTACTCTACAATTCATCATCAGATATAGTGCATATCTATTATTTAGAAGGCTGTAGCCTTCACCATCAGGCAGTGAGCTTTTGGATAGTGAGTCCACCACCCCTAACAAGGTTATTTGTAAAAGACTCCTAATAGGGTCGGACCCTTAACCAGGTCACTATACTTATTACATTGTATTGTACAACTCCTAACAGGGTTGAAATATCTTCTAATAGGGATTACTATAAACAAGTATAGTTTATTGTGGGTGCTAATTCCCACCAGGGTTTTTACCATTTGGTTTCCCCGTAATCAAATTATGTGTTGAGTATTGTGTTATTTGATTATGCATTTACTTTGTTGTATACTAAAGTTAAAGAAGTAAAAAGGACTGAAGTAACTGATAACTGATTCACCCCCCCCCCCCTCTGAGTTATCCTTTGGGACTATTCTAACAATTTCTATCAGAGCCAAGTGCCTTGGAGAAGAATCCTAATAGCTTAAGGTAGACCAAATGTCTTACTTCAAAAAAGAAAGCCCTAAGTTAGATGGAGAAAATTATTTGAATTGGAAAAAAAAAATGATAACACATTTACAATGTATTGGCTTTGAGATCTTTTAAATTTCCACACAAGAGGTTGTAATCCCATCTTTGAAAGACCTTGCAAAGGATGATGCTACCAACAGACAAAAGGACATATTTACACATAATGCAATTGCCAAAGAAGCCCTAATTAGCACCTTATCTGACAGTGAATTTTTTGAAATCAAGAAAATTGACAAAGCATATACCATATGGAAGTATTTAGAAGACATGTTTGAAGGAGATGTTCAAGCAAAGAATGCATGCAGGAAGACATAGAAGAAGAAATACAACAGTCTTGAGATGTTACCTGAAGAGAACATTAGAGCTTACAATCAAAGGATAAATGAAGCAGTATCCAGAATCAGGAACAATGGTGGTGAAATATAAGAAGAAGATATAACGGATAAGTTGTTAACTACTTTGACATCAGTTTATGAAAAGAAGATCAATATTCTAGAGGAAACTATGCAATTCTCACAAAACTTTAAGAGAGAGACTCTAATCAACAAAATCTCTGCATTTGAGATATCAAGATTGAAGAATGAACCTAAAAGTGAAACAACCTTCAAAGCCACAGTCCATGGTAAGAAATCCTTACACATCTCTAGTAACAATGAGAAATAAGAAGTTGATGAAGAACTTGAAGAAATCATAGCTATGATTGCTAGAAGAGAAAAGAAAGGAAAAGGTAAATATGAAGGACAACTTCCATTCAAATGCTTTTCCTGTAATAATATAGGTCACTTTGCATCAAAATTTCCCACAAGACTCAAGAAGTTCAGATCTGATTACAAACCCAAATATAAGAAGGAATGTTATCATGATGAAGAAGGTGTAACTAATGAAGATTTAGGAGAAGATGAAATTGGATTCGTTTTCATAGAGATATGGAAAGGTTGCTTGAGGAAATGGACATTACAGATGAAAAGGAAGAACAAGAGCTAGCCCTAATTTCCAAAGTAGACATTAGAGCTCATTGGATCATTGACAGTGGATGCTCTTATCATATGACAGGTGACAAAGATAGATTTGTTCAGTTAGACAAGTACAAAGGTGGTATGGTTAGATTTGGAGATAACACTCCCAAACCTATCATAGGCAGAGGTTCTGTCACTCTAGATGGAAAGAATAAGACAGATGAGATGTTCTATATGTTGATGGATTACATCATAACATGCTAAGTGTTGGACATCTACTTGACAAAGGCTATCATTTGGAGTTCAAAGACAACAAGTGCATCATTAACAACAAATATGGAGACATGATTGCATCAGGCTCCAAAACAAAAGGTAATGTTTTTCAGCTTAATTCTGATGCAAGTTGTTTTGTTGCAAAGGTGGATGACAGTTGGTTATGGCACAAGAGACTTTCTCATATCAAATTTGATAATATAGTAAAGATCAGCAATGTTAAGGCAGTTAGAGACCTACCAAGTATTGAAAGACTAGTTGACACAATATGCAGGGAATGTGTTATGGGAAAGCATGTAAGGAGTTCCTTCAGAAGCAAGAAGAACTCAGCTGAGAACAAATTGGACCTAGTACATACAGATTTGTGTGGTCCTACTCAAACAAGATCATACTACGGAGAAAGGTATTTCATTTTGTTTGTTGATGATTTTTCTAGGATGATGTG
>MU226213.1:1483743-1497544 GCA_018584345.1 Thuja plicata
TTGTTTGTATGTTTGTCATTGATGACAACATATAATACATAGTAGTAATTCTGTATGAACTTATCTGAATGATGACATGAAGACTTGCATGGATAGATACATGTTTTTGACATGTTTATTATGTTATTTTCATACACAGAGACCCAGATATGATGTTTTAGTAAAGTTATGCAATTATGTTATTAACAGTTACAGTTCTAGAAGTATAATGCTTTAGGGCTGATGTATATAACATGTTTCATGAGTTGCACCTATCTTTAGGATATGTGTGTGTATATGCATGATTGATTATCAGTTGATGATATAAATCCAAAGGTGCCAAATGTGTTTCAAGATGATTGCAAAGTTATGGTTAATTTGGTGAGGCCGACTCTGTGAAGCGTCACGTCTGTTCAACATTGACTTGCATGGACTTAATATTGTTTGTGTGCTTAGTTAAGATGACTAAGATATTGATGAAGTGTTTCTAAGAGCCAACATGACCTTCTAATTTGGAGAAGATACTTATAGTAGTTCAATTGTGATACGCTAAGTGTGAATGATACGAAAAGTGAAGAAAGATGTATAGAGCAGATTATCAGAGTTGGTTCATTCATCAAGGGTCTATGTGAATTAGAAGGGAAATATTGCAATACATTGGAACTAATCAAGATAGAAGGTCTACTCTATAGTTCATCATCAGATATAGTGCATATCTGTTATTCAGAAGGTTGTAGCCTTCACCATCAAGCAATGAGCTTTTGGACAGTGAGTCCACCACCCCTTACAGGGTTATTTGTAAAGGACTCCCAATAGGGTCTGACCCTTAACCATGTCACTACACTTATTACATTGTATTTTACAACTCCTAATAGGGTTGAAATATCTTCTAATAGGGATTACTACAAACAAGTATAGTTTATTGTGGGTGCTAATTCCCACCAGGGTTTTTACCATATGGTTTCCCCATAATCAAATTGTGTGTTGAGTACTATTTTATCTGATTATGCATTTACTTTGTTGTATACTAAAGTTAAACAAGTAAAAAGGACTGAAGTAACTGATAACTGATTCACCCCCCCCTCTCAGTTATCCTTTGGGACTATTCTAACACTTTCCTCAGCTTCTTGATCAAGACTGAAAGAAGACTTTCTTCTCCTTCAGATTCTCTTTAGAATCTTTCCTCTATTCTCTTGTTCACCCAACAATTCGTAATGGAATAGGTTTGTCTCTATATAGACATGATTTCCCCTTTTCTTGGCTTTCTTGATTCTTGGCATGCTCCATAAGTCTTGCCAATAGGTTTAAAGAAAAATCAAGATTTATCTCAAAGTGATCTTCTTGCCAACTGGACAAATCAGCTTTAAATCAATTACTTATCTCCGGTTTTATCTGGATGATTAAAACAATGATAAGTATATATTAATTCTACCTTTAGCTTCTTGACAGCTAAGCATTTTCTCATTTTCTGAACTCTTTGTTCTATCGGTCAACACTTCAGTTAGTCATTGGTGATAAATTACTATTTCGTTGGTGCTTCTTCAATTCTCATCAAGATCTCCATCCTTTCCTTTTCTGTCGGGCAACACTAAAATTCTCTCCGTCAGGTTACTCTATGTTTTTCTTGTCAGGTTAACCTATGTTTTTCTCATCAGGAAACACTGTAACTTTAATCATCAGTAATGCTATGCATTAGCTTCGTCGGGTAACACTATGACTCTTCTCTTTTACTCTGACCGTTGCTGTGTACTTTGTTGGTGTATGTAGTCACTTAGTGAATACTTGACTTGTATGCATTATTGATAGCATAGCCTTGATTCATCAGTTCTTTGAAGTCAATCATAGTATTTCCATGACCATACATATTATGTCAAGTTGACATCAATTATAATACAATACATTAACTAATTTAATTCCTTGCAAGATCATCAACTTAACATCTTCAAACATTCAATCAGTTACATGTCACCAATTATCTCAATTGAATAGTCAATTTCACAAGTGATTATGAGTTTTTTCTACAAGAAGTATAATAACTTGAGCTATTCTACATCCTTATTACATGCTTAAGAAATGTGCTCTTTGACATATTTTACCACTTCACGGTTCTATCCAATCATCTACTAAGAAGAAAAAAGAGTTAATTCCAAATGATTACTCTTTCTCCAAATAAATAGTAACTTGCCTTTGATAGAGCATTTAAAGAAAATCTTTTAAATTCTAGTGTTGGTAATATTATCCACAAATCTAAAGAAAATATTATTTATTTTTTTTCTAGAAGTGTTGTAGATGGGAGAAAAAACAAAGCATAAATCAAGGCCTTGAACTTGGGGCTTGAGATGACTCTCATTTGAAAAATTAGAGATGTAATTATAGAGGGTGACTCTATACTTTTCTTTAATGTTGTGTGCAAAGAATCTTTATATCCATGAGACTTGAGGTACTTGATTGATCGAATCCTATTAAAACTATAATATTTGAATTTATTTGAAATCTCTCACTTCTCTATATAATCTAATAATTTTATATATTGGTTGTGTTGAGGTTTAGAAATACCACCCCAACTCAGGCATCAGGGCTTAACATTATTCTATCCTAATAATGGAAACCTTCTCCTGTTGTGGGTGGACTCTGATTAAGAAGTAGTCTTTGGATTATAGGCTGGTTCCTATTTGATATGGAATATCACCTCCTGATTGAAAACTTAATTGGAAAAGGGAAAACTAAACTTTGGAACTAAAAGTGAAAGTGAGGTGATACACCAAAATGAAATCAGACTTTGTTTGGAAACTAATACAGTAACCTTAAGTCAAATACCAAAGTTTGATACCTTGAATCTCTGATCAACATATAGGTTAAAGACCTGGCTACTAGGGTATAGACCACAAATATCTTAATCGATCGAAAAACATACATATTCTTCATGAGGTCTGAATTTTTTCCAAAAAGAGGAGGAATAATAAACATTCACTTCTCCTAGCTACCAAAATGAATAAACACTTATGAAAAAGATGAAAATAACATTTGAAATCAAAGAACAAAAGTATATGGATAAATAGATCATTTGCTTTATTATCCTCAAAGAATCTAACAAATAATTTACAAACAAGATCTCCAAGGCATTAAGGAACAATGTGCTCACTTTCAACCTTCTCTCAAATATCTGCAACCCCTACAAATGAAGAAAAAGCTCAGCTATATAGCCCATGAAGCCAATTTTTGAAAATCACTCCTCCCTCCAAAATACTCTCCAAAATAGAAAGTTACTAATCCTAAGGATTAATGAGTGCCCCAAATTAAGCCCTAAAAATAGCCCCTAAAGTTGGTGCATAAAAGATTTACATCTTTTTACATGTTTTACCAACTTATTACAAAATACATTACAAAAGCCATCCAAATTTTACCTAAATGCAAAAACCCCAATCATATGTCATAAAACCCTAACTCCATAGTCTAAAAAACTGACACCATATTCAAAAACCCTAACCCATAGCCTAAGCCAACACCATAGTCAAGTTGACTCTAAATCCATATGCAAAGCCCAATCCACAGTCAAGAAAACTCCAACCTAAGTCGATCAGAACTCATGCCTGACATGACAATACCCACTGAGAAATATCCCACTATCTTTGTGGCACCTTGGGGTATTGTCATGGCACTGCAAAATGACAGGGCATTAAATTTTATTATCAGTGGACTTCAATTTTTTTTGGAAAAACACTCCATAATATATTTCGCATCTCATTTGCATTTGGGAGATAATGTTTAGGGTTTTTCTTTGTGCCACCATGTTTGGTTGGATATGGAGGTTTGATGCCATGATTAATGGCACTGTATCTGCAACTAGATCTTTCTAAGAAGCTTGGGATTCTTACTATGAACTTGGGCTCTTTGTGTAACTAGGAGTCTCGAAACACTGTATACCATAAAACATGGCGTTCTCTATGGATTTTTTTGAATGCTTGCTAGTTTTTGTGGGTCACTTTTCTCGAATCTTTATGATGGAGAGCTTTGGCTCTATGTAGACTATGAGTCTTCACCATGGATTTCACTGTATGGAAACAGATGATGCCTATTTGTGGATTCTTCTTTGAAACTCACTGGGGTTTCAACACACTGCTTTGATCTTGAGTGATATATTTGGTTTGAAAGATTGGGCTCTTTGTGTTGAAGGAGTCTTGGCCGCGACTTTCATTCGGTTTTAACTTGAAGAGATTAGGCTCTTGGTGTAACCTATGTAGCTTTAAGCCATGAAACATGGCACCTTCTCTGCATCTAGAACTTGACTTCTCCATTATTTTGAACTGATCTTCACCTGCAACACATGGCACTCTACATAAATTTTGGACTCCTCCATGCTCGATATGTGTAACACAAGATAAGTAACTCTTGACTCATTACATTATCTATAACTTTATTTGAAATGAATGCATTACTTTAGTTGGCAACTATGAACTTTTGAATACTAGTTAAGATCTTGGGTTTAACTAACTCCATCTTTCTAGTTTTTTTACTGTTTACATCTTCTGGAAGAAAATATAGGTTTTGATTTACTTCTATATATGTTGAACTTGTGTATTTTATTTGGATTTCTTCCATGTAGCTTTAATTTTTAGTATGAAACCCCATGTTTATTTTGAGTCACTCTCTGTTGGTTGAATGGCAATAAAACTAGAATACCCATATGGTCATTCTTGCATATTTGGATGTAAACTTAAAACATTTGCAAGATGTCGATGTTTTGGTTGAGAGATGAACTCCAGATATAAAATGTCAGCCTCTTGAATGTCTCTTCTGAAAACACAAACATAATGTCTTAAACATAAAAAAATCTTTACTATTGAGGTCGAACTCCATATCTTCTGTCTGAGAAACATATATGTTTGATCTGTAAAAAATGTAACTTGTGTTTGATAGTTTCTTATCTGAACATCTTTTAAATATGAAGTTTTTGTGCAAGAAATAGTGTATAAATACAATGTTATACAATTTTATATGAATCATCACCCATGGGGTTCGAGCATGGGCTCGTGACTCCCATGGGAAATATTCATAACATGAAACTCATATCAAACATGCACATCTCCTTTCACTGCAACTGCTCGATTGTATCCCCTAGAAGCACTGAACTTTCAATTTTATTTGAACATTAATAATAACAGAATGTTAATTGATGGATGCATATATCACTCTCATTTCTACACACCAGAATAAGATTGTTTTCTTAATACCCTACATAGAACATAACTTCAAACTCACATCTGGCCCATAGATACTATACTTGTTCCACTCTTATAGATATATGCATAAAATGTAACTCATGTTTGACAATATATGCACATTCTCTTTTCATTGTTTTCAAAAGTTGATGTCATTGCATTGTTTTCCTTATCTCATCTAGAGGTATAATGTATCCAAACAACATTAATATGATACATTTTTTTAATGCCAACAGTTTATGCATATGTTTATCATCTTGACACAATGTAGTTGGTTGTTTTATGTAAATGCACATTTTATAACAGTATTTAAATACACTATTACATCAATTTTTGCACATTGTTTTTAATGTGTAGCTCATATGAAGATTATTAACACTCTTATATAACTTCATTTTTTTCAAACCATACTATTATGTACACAAAATAAACAAAATTTGGATAATGTGAGACTGATGATAAAATGATTGATTGTTAAGCATGCATTTTCCATAATTGACTCCAATTCACATGTCTTTTCTACATTTGTATACTTACAGTAACAACATTAGTTTCAATTCATCTTGCATGATGACAATAAAAATTTCACCTACATTTCTGCATATCTATTCTCAGGACCCTTCATTGACTATGTATCCCCTGCAGCATCACTGTATCATCCTCCATGCATTGCATTAACTTTATCCTCTTGTGATTCATCTGCACGAACTGTAACCTCTTGTGATGCACACAACTTTCTTGTATGTGATGTTTTATGTGAAGTTAAAGCACATGCTCATGACACTCACTACATTTCTTTTGTTATCTGCATTTAGTTACTTGTTCACCTATTGCACACTTATCACCAATCAAACTGTTAGGTCGACAAACAAAATGAGATAATTAATTTTTGTGTGTGAGTTTTATATGAAATGACACTCATTCATGAATTTTGGTTGGTTTGTTTGTGTTCGTTAAACTAACATGTTGTTGTCTTTTTGAAAAAGGTTTCTCACATAGAAACACTAAGTCCCTTTCATTGAGATATCTTTCTTTGAAAATAAGAACAACATACATCAGAATGACCATTAATAGTAAAAGGTCTCATGTTTAAAAAAAACAAGTCCCTTTAATACTATCTTTCACTTAGTGTGGATGCAGATTTCCTTATTACATTGAATTTACCAGATAGATATGCAGCATTGAAAGAATTGATTGCAGTTGTATGTTTTCTATGTTTCATGCATTGCTTAGATCTAGCTCGATATAACACCATTTTCTCTCTCATGATGCAGGTGAAAAACCCTAAAGACTTAGTGAAGATGAAGACTTGGACCTGAAGACCTAAGAACTGACACACAACTAGCTGACAACAAACATACAATAAGGCAATGCATGGGACCCCTACTCCATACTTCTATCATGCTTTGTATTCTGCAAATTTACTCTTTGATTGACATGAAATATGAAATATGAAAGGACATTTGTATACTACATTCAGTTTGAATGCACAACGTAATGATCAGTTATGAATTTGAAATTTTAAAATGTGATCAATACTTAGAGTAAAATAATGAAATCTGATAATGAATGCAATAATGGAATGTTAATCAAAAATACCTTAAATATAGTATTAATTGGACCCTTAAAATGCAATCTTTTCCTATTTGTTTTTATTCTTATGTATGCTGTAATTTTAGGTAACATTTTTGGTGACTTCTACTGGATATCCTCCTACTAGACCTGACCTACAGATCTTATCCTTGGGCAATAGAGTTAGAAAACTAGAAACCATGAATGCAACCATTATTGAAATGAAAATGCATCTAATCTAGACTCATACAACCTAAAGACCTAGTTCTTAGACAACACTTATTTAAAAAGAAACTAGACTAAACCTAACCCTCAAAGCAAAACTTAAGGTGTATTCCATTAAATGGAATCTACAGATCTTCTCCATCAGCTATAGACAACTGAAAATCATTATTCTCTTTACAAGCTATAATAAGAAAAGGGCCTGACTAAAAATTATCAAATTTATCATGTTGACCTCGTCTGATCTTCAGCACATCCCACTTGAGTACTAAATCAACTTCCTTGAAGACTCTGGGTGTAGACCTTCTATAAAAAGACCTTTTAGTTTTCTCTTCTCTTAACTCCATATTTTTCAGTGCTTTTCTTATTTCTATTGGAAAGTTGACTCACAGGGAGTATATGAATTATTTTGTGTTGTCATTATGGCAACAAATTCATATGAAGTTTTGATAGAAAACTATGAATATGAAATTGACTAAGTATAGAAGACAAGATAAAACTGAGATATACAAATGATCAGAGAACCAACGCACATGCGTATGACTAATTCAGAATAAGTACCTTTAGAAATAAGCTCTATGATATGTTTTTTATGCTTACCATATACACACATGGTACATAATGTTAGTACTGATAAGTTACAGAAAGAAAAAGTACACTAGCAGTCCAGAAAACATAGTATGAAGCTGACTTCAGTTTTTTTATTAGCATGTAATCTTTTGTTTTGTAAAGACTAAGCGCCTATTGTAATAAGTTTTTAATAATGTATTAATATTATTTTAGACATGCTTAAGACAATTTTATTGGAAGTGTTGTGAATTTTTCTTTTAGACTGACTAAGGTCTTGTTTATAGTTGCATCTATTCAGGCATGGACATATATATAACATACAAAGTTGTATTAAGAAGTGAAGTCGAATATGCAGAGAAAAGATATAGAATAATAGTATAAGATGTTAGAATGAGATAAAGCTCTTCAAGAGTATAAGAGCATCAGTGCATAACTAGAACTCATCAGACAATTGTGTCACATGCAACAATTCACTTTTTGATAGTGTATATACACTATGAAAAGGTTGTAGCCTTCATCCTATTGAGGAGTGAGATTTTTTGGACAATGAGTCCTCACCCCTAACTGGGTTAGTTGTAAAAGACTTCTAACAGGATCAGACCCTTAACCAAGTCATTGTACTCGCATTGTAAAGACTGCTCCTAATAGGGAAAAGGAACTTTAACAGGTTCATTATACTAGTGCAATATTTGTGGGTACTAATTCCCACCAGGGTTTTCCTCTGATCAAGGTTTTCCCATAATCATATCACATGTTATGTGTTCTTGTGTTAATATTCAATTGATATATATTTGATTTATGTTTAAAGTTGATGAAATATAATAAATAGACAAACACTAATTCACCCCCCCCCCCTCTTAGTGTTTCCAAAAATTGGTAACAGAGCTCTGGTCCTCTGAAAGAAAGTTTAACCATTTGAGGAGATCANAGACAAACACTAATTCCCCCCCCCCCCCTCTTAGTGTTTCCAAAAATTGGTAACAGAGCTCTGGTCCTCTGAAAGAAAGTTTAACCATTTGAGGAGATCATGGATTCAGCAGAAGAAAAACATCTGAAAAATAATCTTGAAGAAGCCCTTGAAGATCTAGACAGATCTGAGAAAGAAAATGAGGAACTTAAAATAAAAGTTGATGGCTCACAAATGCTTATAAAAAAGTTAAGAAAAGATTTGAAAGATTCCTCTACAAATGATTTGGGTAAAATTGTTAAGAAACTAAATGAAGAAAACATGTTATGATCTAATTCAATCACAAATTTATGCACAAAAGCTAAAATGTGATACCACTAGTATGGGATACAGTGTAGCTCAAATTGGAAACAATTCAATGCAAGAAACAAAGAAATCACAAGAAGCATCCACAGATGCAAAGAAAGAGGAGAATATTGTAGAGACTAAAACTGAACCACCTAAGCAATTTAACAGAATTTTTTATGCATGTAACAAGCATGGACACTTGGCAAAAGATTTTAAAGAAGTAAGATTTTTTAATGGTTGTTGTTACTCCTATAATAAGTTTGGTCACAGGGATATTCATTGTAGGACAAATCAAAGAAATCAGTCACAAGTGAACAAAAGAAATCAAACTTGATACAATCAGAGAAATCAACCTCAAAGAAACTTGCATCATATTACATGTCAGATATGTAACTACAATGGACACATAGCTAAGCAATACAGCATGATGAATAATAACATCAGACCTCCTATCATCTGTCAGTCATGTGGAAAAGTTGGACACATCTCAAGATTTTGCAGGTCAAGAACACAAAGACAAGAAAATCCTTAAAAGTCTCTCTTTGAAGAATTAGGAGAAGTTAAGTTTGTGCAAGATAAAGATAATTTAGATAAAATTTGTGTTGAAGTAAAGAAAGACAATGAAGAGAACAAGGTATTAGATGTATCCTTAGTGGATGCACCTTCTACTTATGGATAGTTGACCCTCTTGGTCTTAGGGGGAGCTATTCTAGCTCTAAACCCCTGTGTGGCTAGTATACTCACCTCTGAGTATGCACCTTTGAATTCATGTCAGTGATAACAAGAGAATGCAGTGTACATTCATGCATTTTCTATACTACATTCTGAATAAAGTTTGAAAGTCTCAGTGAAAGCACATATAATATTAAATGCAAAAAAACATTATATAAATTGGCAGATTGATTGATTATTCTCATTGTTTACATCTGAGATCATAAAATTTGCAGAGCATAGGAGCACTAAGCATGAAACATTCAAAGGTATATATTTGATCAGTTGGTGAATATATTGCAAGTTAAAATGGAACCCTAGCAGTTGCATCATTTCAAATTACCGTGAAACCCTATTTATCCAAGTAACAAGTAAGTATGGTGACTCCAGTTGTATACAACATTCCTGAAAGGAAAATATTTGGGTTTAAGAAGCATCCCTTCAAGTCTATACTAGCTAATATAGAAGGAGCATTTTCTAAGACTCCGCTTGGATTCATGCATGTAGAAGACATTTGCACGTACATATTCTGTAAAAAGGAAATGGTTGGAGATAATAGTATTGCTACTCTCATGGCCTCAATGATGAAACCAGACTATTCATTCAAGGATGAATACGTGCATCTCACTAATAACCCTATCATTGAGTACTGTACTTCACATGAGTTTTACAAGCTAGAATGGGTGAAAATCTTGTTGAGTAGAATACATGATTACCTCTATTGGATTTCTGAATCTCCCATCCGTATTACAGTAGACTTAATTCATGACATGACTGGACATCCTAAGACAGGACTAGTTCTTCCAACTAGTAAAGATGTGAAAAATCTGGTTGAACAAGCTTGTTTATCCAGAAGTGATAGGTGCGGTATGATAGTTGATCCCATTAAGGAAGATGACAGAAAACTAGTCACCATTATATTAGGTTACAAATTTCAGCACACAAGCAGAATAAATAGTGTATCTACAGCTACTGTCCTTGCAGCAGTAAAGATGGTGAAAGATAATACCCAGTATAATCTATGTGAGATATTTTGCGCTCAATTGATTGACAACATTTGAGCTATTAAGAATGAAAAGAGTAAGATATTCAGGTTTGGCTCTTTGATCATCTATTTGTACTTCCACATTGTTGGTAAAGTTGCAAATATTTACCTAGATATAAGTAAACCTACCATGTCACAAATTTCACTAAAGGCTACATCAGAGATCAGCATGAAATATTTTATGGACATGGATATCAAAAAATTCAGGATCAAGATGTAGAAGAGGTTCAGGATACCTGAGAAGACAGTTGAGAAATACAAAGACACCATTTGCTTCATGGTGGAGACTGACTATAATTTGTATGAAGGCAGTTGAGCCTAGAACAAAGTGGATTCACCCTCTTGGATATGAAGTTGAAGAACATGTTTTGGAAGGTTATTCACAAGTTCTCCTATCTGCTCCCAAGAATCCCAATGAACCTAGATGGGGTACTTAAAGAGAAAAGACAAATCAAGTTGATTATGTCTTGTACACTACATACAACAAAAGGAAGGCATCAAGGATTACTTCAAATATCCTAAAAATTCATGGTGTTACACAAGAAGACCTAGATAGAGGTAGGGAAGCTAAGATAGCTAAAGAACTTGAGAAAAATCCCATAGAAGTTAAAAAATGAAAAGTTTTATGATATGCCTAAGAAGAAGAAGAATAAATATGATGAAGGTACATCTGCGCCATCAACCACCATTGATCTATAATCCTGTCCACCTTTTGTACCCAGCATGTTTACCAGAAGGAAGAAGCAAGTTCCTACAAGTCATCCATCCTCCAGGATCATAAGGAGCAAGGTAAAGAACACACAAGCCCCTCTTGAGGTAGGATTCTAGCCCATTCTAATAGTCCTAAAGAATAGAATTGTTAATGAAGGAAGACTAGAATCTATCAAGAATGTCTATGATAAGTATTAAGAGATAGAAAAATCAAAAATTCATTCAATTATTATATCTAATATGATTAAGTTCAAAAAGTCAGTATTGGAACTCAAGATAGTCATACCAGAAAAATTAGGGAACATACTGGACTTATTAAAGAAGCAAGCAATTGAAGAAGATATGAGGATAAGAGAAGAGACATTAGAAAGTCTTCTCCCTATTTTATCACATGATGAGAAACCTATACTGTTGGATTTAGTTAAACCTTGTCTCAGAACCAAATCTAGAACACTTCATATCATGAATAAAGAGCATGATCTAGTTAGAGAAGAGACTCAAAAAGCTTTTGAGTGGGTATTTTTGGATAGACATATGTATCCATCAATGATGACTATAGCTAAGGAAACTCCAGTTCCTCCCAAATAGGTTACAGAACCAGTAATTCAAGGTGCACATATAACAAGTCCATAGGTTTTGGCACCCAATATCACATCGCCTTCTGATACAACCAAAGATTTAGAAGAAACTATTGTAATTGATGATGTCAAGATATCCATGACCACTTCAGACAACGATATGGAAAAATTTGAAAAAGCATTTGTAAGCACTGAAGAGACAAAGGAGGTATGCACTGATGACACATCTTTACAATAAGATGAAGTTACCTCTAAAGATTCAACATATTTGAATAAAGAGGAAGACAATAAAACTAATGAGACACTAGTCATGGAGATCCCAGTAAAAAGTGAATATATGGATACTAGTCAGAATACTATATTCACCCCATCCACTCAACCATTAACTTCATTGTTGTCAAGTTTAACTCCTAACTCAGCAAGTGTAGATGCATGGGGAGAAGAATACTTTCTCAAGATCAATGTGCTAGCCATGGAAAAATCCAAAGAGAAACAAGTTATGAGAAACCCTATCTTTTTGGAGTCAGTGAACATTATGAATGACCTAGTGCTTGCAGAAAAGAAAGTGGCTAAAATTCAGTCAGTTGATGACGTAGATAGCATCCTAACAAGCTTCAAAGCACACTTTACAAGTTTAGTAGACTCAACTACTAGAATTGCAGAAGATGAGTATAAAAAGGAAAGATTGAATGAACTGATAAAGAATTTTTCCTTAGATTTAAAGTCATTAAAGATTGGTCAAACAATGTTGAAAGAGCTAGCATCAAAAGGAAGAAAGGTTATAGCAAATTGCATGGATAGAGGCAAACTCACCTATGAACATATCAAAAAGATAAAAGAGGCAGATATCTTGGTTGATAACATAAGACAATCAGTTAAAACATCATCCCAAGACATAAACATCTACAACAATATCTATCAAGGTCAGATAGACAAGATAGAAAAAGCTAAAATGGAGATCAGCAAGATAAGGATCAGGCAGACTCAACTAAAAAATGCACTTGTGCCCTCCTTAGTAGTTCTGGATGAGAACATTAAACAAATTGATGCAACCATTGCTATGTATGATCAAGGACCCAACATGGATATGACAAAGATGGAAAATATTACATATTCCTTATGCGCCCATCTATAAACAATTGATGCATTAAAGGCATTCTGGCAGCAAGAGATCAAGAATCTGTAGATAGCTTATCAAGATGTGTACATGGAGTAAGTATCTAGAGACTTACAATTTTGAAACCTTTGTCATTAATTTAAAAGGGGGAGTAAAGTATGTATGGGGAGTAGAGTATATATATGCAAAGAAATATGATATAGTATATGTTAAAGGAAGATAATATACAGTTTTGGTGTTAGTCAATTTTGAGTAAGTTGGCCACATTCCTTTGTTTCCATTAATGACAGAGGGGGAGATTGTTGGATAGTTGAATCATAGGGATTATATGAATTATTTTGTGTTTTCATTATGGAAACAAAGTCATATGAAGTTTTGACAGAAAAAATTGAAGTGGAAATTTACTAAGTATAGAAGACAAGACAAAACTAAGATATACAGATGATCAGAGCACCAACGCATGTGCGTATGACTGATTCAAACTAAGTGCATTCAGACATAAGCTCTATGATATGTTTTTATGATTACCCTATATATGCATGGTATCGAATGTCAGTATGGATAAGTTATAGAAAGAACAAGTACACTAGTAGTCCATAAAACAAAGTATGAAGCCGACTTTAGTTTTTTGATTAGCGTGTAATCTTTTGTTTTGTAAAGGCTAAGAGCCTATTGTAATAAGTTTGTAATCATGTATTAAAAATTATTGTAGACACGCTTAAGCCATTTTTTTTGAAAGCATTGTGAATGTTGCTTTTAGGCTAACTAAGGTCTTGTTTATAGTCGTGTCTATCCAGGCATGGACATATATATATATATATA
>MU226213.1:1497595-1517656 GCA_018584345.1 Thuja plicata
TATATATGACATGCAAATTTGTATTAAGAAGTGAAGTCGAATATGCAAAGGAGAGATATAGAAGAATAATATAAGATGTTAGAATGAGATAAAGCTCTTCAAGAGTATAAGAGCATCAGCGCATAACCGGAACTAATCAGACAATTGTGTGACATACAACAATTCACTTTTTGATATAGTGTATATCAACTATTAGAAGGTTGTAACCTTCATCCTATTGAGTAGTGATCTTTTTTGGATAGTGAGTCCTCAACCCTAACATGGTTGGTTGTAAAAGACTCCTAACAGGGCAGAACCTTAACCAGGTCATTTGACTCCCATTGTAATGACTTCTCCTAACAGGGCAAAGGAACTTTAACAGGTTCATTATACCAATACAATATTTGTGGGTACTAGTTCCCACCGGGGTTTTCCTCTGATCAAGGTTTCCCTGTAATCATATCATGTGTTATGTGTTCTTATGTTAAGCTTCAATCGATATATATTTGATTTATGTTTAAAGTTGCTGAAATATAATAAATAGACAAACACTAATTAACCCCCACTCTCAGTGTATCCAACACTTTCTTCTTCAAGCTATAGAAATTCAACATATCTCAGCTTAAGAGGATCTTCCTCTTCAAACAACATCATTTGATTAGCTAGCTGTAAAGCTAGAAACTCAGTAGAAATTGGAAATCTTGCCTCCTTACCATAAACCAGAACATAGGGTGAATTCCAAATAATCTATTTTGGTGTGAATCTATCTAGTTTAGAGTACCAATCTCTCTTATTTTCCTACAAAGTCTTTTTGATGATCCTAATTAGGTTTTTATTAGTAGACTGTGGAAGACCATTACCCTCATGAGGATAATAGTTAGAAGAAGTATTGAGATAAATTCCATTTTTAACAGCCCACTCTGTTATAGCTGAACCAACAAAAGCTAAAGCATTATCTGAAATTATTGATGGAGGAACACCAAACCTAGTTACAATATCATCATAGAACTTCAACACAATAGATCCAGTAGACTCCTTCAATGCAATGGCCTTAGTCCATCTCATAAATTAGTCTGTAGTAGTCAAAATCCATTTATGACCTGCACTAGAATTAGGATTTATTGGACCTATAAAGTCCACTCCCCATTTATTAAATGGTTGATCCACAATGATTGGATTTAATGGAAATGTTGCTAAATTTTTCTTTCCTACAACGAAAGCACACTTCTGACATTTTCTTACCCAAGAATGAGCATCTTTGAATAAATTTGGCTAGTAATAGCCAGCTCTTAGAATTTTCTAGGCTGTAGTTTTAGGACTGAAATGCCCTCCACAAGATCTATCATGAAACTCAGATAAAATCTTGTTTTGATCAACATAGTCTATGCACTTGAGAAGCATACCAGAAAAATATTTCCTAGAAATAGTATCATCAATTAGAATATAAGGAATAGATTGTAACCTCAAGTACCTTCTTTTGGCTTTATCAAGATTTATTGGACATTTGCCAATTTGTATAAATCTAGTCATATCTAATAACCAAGATGTTGAATCATTGATTAACACAAAATTACCTTGGAGTAAGGCAGCCTCTTCATTGGTTTCAACCTTATCTTCCTCTTTTTCCATCTGAGCACACCAACCTTTTCCTCTAACCAGCCTGGTTACATGAATTTGCGCATCATATTCTATAACTCTTGTTATCCATCCTGCTCTCTTTTCATTGACATCTTTGTTCAATATGATCTCTTTAATGCTAGGATGTCCAACCATCAGATGTATTTTATTCCTAGCAACTAAATGCTTAAACTTTTTAAAGGCTTTAATAACATCTAGCACATGTTTCTTAACAAAACTGTACCTTTGCTCATAATCATCCATACCTTTGCTAAAAAATGCAACTGGCTGCTCCTATTTATCCTCATTCTTTTGTACCAGAAGTGCTGAAACAGTGTCAAAACCACCATAAGCATATAAAATAAAATCCTTAGAGAAATCAAGATTAGTTAAAGGAGGGGATGATGACAAAGCCTGCTTAATTTGTTCAAAACTTCTCTTTTCCTCATCAGTCTAGTTGAAAGGTACATCTTTCTTCAGTATAGCAGTCAAAGGTTTTAACAAGTTTCCAATATTAGGTATAAAGTGTCTAAGAAAATTTATCCTCCCAATAAAAATTTGTAGTCCTTTCTTATGTTTTAGCAATGACAGTTCCAGAATTGCATGAATCCTTTCAGTATCAATAGTTGCACCTTCTTTAGACACTTGGTATCTTAAATGTTTACCTTCATGAAGTGAAAAAACAAACTATTTTGGGTTAAGAGAGATTCCAAATTCTCTCCATCTTTGTAACACTTGTCTCAGATGATCTATGTGTTGGTTTTCAATCTTGATGTAAATTGTGACATCATCTAGGTATACTAGAACAAATTTATACATTAAAATACAGAAAGCCATGTCCATTTCTTTCTAGAATGTATCTCTTGCATCTAATAATCCAAATGGAATTATTTTGTAAGCCATTGTACCCCATTTAGTTGTGAAGGCTATTTTAAATTAATCTAATTCTTTGACTAAAATCTGGTTATAACCAAAATACCCATCTAGGAGTGAAATTCTCTTTGAACCTGAGACATATTGTAAAATTTGTTCCATAGAAGGAAGAGGGTGTCTTTCTTTTAGAGATGCCCTATTAAGGTCTCTAAATTCTACACAAATTCTTATTTCTCCATTCTTTTTCCTTACTGGTACTAAATTGGAAACCGAGGCTGTGTTTGATAGAAAATATGATACCACCATCCAGGAGTTTATTCAGCTTTTTCAACATTAAGGGCTCTAACTTAGGGTTAATAGGCCTTTACCTTTGTCTGATTGGCCTAGAATTTGGCTCTAGTTCTATGGTATGTTTGGATATTTGAGGATCAAATCCTTTCAAATCAGCATAATCCCATGCAAACACATCATTATAGTCTTTGAACAAATCAACAAGCAATTTTTTTCTTTAGGAGAATTAATTTTACCAACCTTCAAATACTTATCTCTGAATATCTCCACCTCTTCATAGTGATCTTCATTGATCAGCAAGATGGTTTTATTCCTTCTGAATTGATCATTAGAGTTAAAAGCTGACTCTAGGCTGACCAATCCCTTT
Source organism: Thuja plicata (assembly GCA_018584345.1). Taxonomy (NCBI): domain Eukaryota; kingdom Viridiplantae; phylum Streptophyta; class Pinopsida; order Cupressales; family Cupressaceae; genus Thuja; species Thuja plicata. The sequence goes on from MU226213.1 coordinate 1,500,723, forward strand.
GGAAGCTTATTAGTCTTCAGCTGAATGATTTGATCTTTCATTTGCTAACTCAGTCTATCATTTTTAGAAGCTGAGAAATCTTTTATTTCAATCATAAAACTTAAAATATGCTATCAATGTTAAAAACCTTCCAATTGATATCATTATCTAGGATAGACGGCCTCACAACAATTTTGACATGTGACTCATCTGAGATCTTTCTTCTATTTTCAGTAATTGAAACATGTGCACCAATACTAGCCAACTTATCAACATGTTGATTTTTCCTTCTAGGTATAGAAATGAGGTTAAATGCATCAAAATCATCTAGAATATCAGATACTCTAGATTTATACAACTTCAAAAGATCATTTTTAACATCATTGATACCTCTCACCCATTTTACTATCAACTCACTATCCCCAAATGCTCTCAAGAATTTCATTCTTCTTTTCCTTGCCTACTCTAATTCCTGAATCAGACTTTCATATTCAGCCACATTGTTTGAACATGGAAAAGATAATTTGTATGCAGCATAAAATTTATCAACATCATGTAAAAATAACATAACCCATGCACCAACACCATCTTTATTCCTAGATCCATTAAAAATATAAGTCCCATAACTGGTTAGATAATTCAGATTCAGAACCTTGATCTTTTATCAGATTAGGCAAAACTACATCAGATTCCAAAATCGCATAGTTACCAAAACCAACATCAAACATATTATCATTTTTATCATTTCTATTTTCCCATTCATTCAAACCAATATCAGGATACTCCTCATTTTGTGTGTTATAAGATGAATAATCATTAATCTCATCTAAATCCATAATCACACAACTTGCATTAATAGGGCTAGGATTATAAGGCTCTATGTGGTTCTTGGCCAATAATTCTGAGTTTATGGTTACCTTAGTACCATATCTAGTTCTGAAATATAGGTGAGACCAATGTAATGAGAAATATCCATCTATTTTGGTTGTAAAGTCCCTAGACAGACATAGGGCAAAATAAGGTGGCAGGTCTATGACATAAATGTCTTACGGAATTGAGGAATTTAGACATGAGTGTAAGGTCAAGCTTGCATTTTTAACAACCCCTAAGGTCTTGACTGAAGTACCATCAAGCTTGACCACTCCTTTCTCAAGAGGTTCATACTTTAAATCCAATAAGTCAGCTATTTTCTTTGGCATGACAGTACTGGTTGCACCACAGTCTACCATCCATTTATGCACTAATTTTTTTCCAATGATCAAAGAAACATAAAAAGGAGGAGGCTTATTATTTGCAGGTTTCTTACCTTCCTTTTCTATTGTCTTTTGCACATTTTCTAGCTTTTTATTAACTTTCACTACTGATTGCTTCAAATTTGTAGTCTTTTTTCTCAATTGTGCTATTGGTTGCTGCACTTTAGCAGGCTTCTTTTCTTCTTTAGCCATTGTTTATTGAACTTTAGAGGGATCTGAATTAGCCATAACAACTCTAGGAGGCTGCTGAACAATGTGCTATAAACTTGTTGTCCCTTTAGACATCTCTTCCTTCAATAAATCATCTTTCCCTAGAATGGCTAATGAATCTCACATAGAAATAGAAACATTCATCTTCTTCATATTATCAACAATATTATAGGGAACAAAAAATTGTACCTTTTGAGGTGATTTACCAATGGTCTTATCCACCTGCTTCTAATGTTTTTGTTCTTTGTTCACAAGAGTGGAGTGATCTTTTAGAATAGAAATAGGAGAAATGAGTGTCGATTGAGTTGTGGCAGAAATCTTAGCAGCTGACTGCTCTAATTCTATAACTCTCTTCTTGGCTCTTGTGTTTACTAATACAGGTGAATCATTACTCACTCCACATAACTCTTCGTCTTTGCAATTTAGAAATACAGTTTCTAGAGTAGTTAGATTCGGTTGTTGTTGAGTATCATCAATGGATGTAGTAGGTTGTGAATCAATCACACTTTGAACCTTTAGGGCTTTATTAAGAACTCCATTAGTGCATTTAGACTAATTTTGGGGTTTCCCACACGGATAGCACCATTCATAATCAACAAGGAGGTTATTTTGGTTAGGAACAATATCCCTAATGGTATTAAGAGGTGTGGGATTATAATTCTATAAGTCCTTTGGCTCCAATTTTGCCTATTGGCATTGCTATTTCCTTAGTATCGCTTCTTGTTACCTTGGTAAATGGGCTGATTAGGCTGCTGGGATGAAGAAATAGCAAACTAGTTTTGATTATGGGCTATAGAATTACCTTAAGATTGCAGCCTTTTAAGGTTTACCAACTCATTTATGAAGGTTTATAATAAGTTTTCAATCTTTTGTTGGCTTCCTTTTATGCTTTGTAACTCATTAGAAGGGGCAGTGGGCATCATCTCTTAATTTTTATAAGATGGTAATGGAGCCAGAGGTGGGGTAGTCAATGAAATATTGGATTGGATACTAGGAAATAAAGGCATAGGTGTCCTAGGAGCTATCTTCCCTTCCTGAATAAGGCTATTCTCTACCCTAATTTCAATATCAAAAGCTTGAGGTAAATAATTTCCCCCCATAGATTGGATCATAATTGCAATATCACTATTTAGGCTTTTAAGGAAGTACAAAAATGCATATTTTCAATAGGGTCTTACCATGGAAGGAATCCTATTTCAATTCTTTTGAAATCACTCATCTATTTTTGTGGAGCCCTTTTAATAGTAGCTAGTTTTTCCACCAAAGAAAGATTGTCAGATTTATCTTCATAAAATTAGGACAATTCCTCACCTAGTGCATCCCATGTAGAAATTGATCCAACTCAGAGAGTTCAGAACCATTCCAATGCTTTTCCCTTCAATTATGCATCCAATATCCTCAAATCTACATCCTCCTCCATGATATGATGCACATTGCAAAGAGAAGACACATCTCTTATGTGCTCAATGGTTGTTGTTTGTCCTTCTCCCATGAAAGATGGCAATCCTTTCAAGGCTGCCAATGGTATGTTGTTGTGATTTGAAATCCTCAAAGGGATGCCTTGATCAAATGACACAAAAGGTAATCTTCTAGCCATTCTTGGTGCTGCTACAACAAAAATTGAAGATGTTGGTTGTCCTTCTTCTACTATTGTTCACAAACAACTTGCAATTGAAGTGTTGGAGGACTTGTTGGTTCTATTTCTTGTCTAGTTTATGTCTTGTAATTTTATTAGGGTCTCCTATTATTATTGGTGTCAAGGGTTTTAGGATTGAGTTTCAAATTATTTTCATCTCTCTGCAAAAGTTTCCCAAACCCTAAGCCTAATTGAAAATGGTTAAAAATGACTAAAAAAAACCCTAAATGCCTCGGCTGGTTCTATTTTTGTGTTACTTTTTCGGTCACTTAAGTCATTTTTAGGTCATGTGTTTATGTTGAATGGGTTTCTTTTATCAAAATATTGTATCATCCTAAATTCTTTAATACTTCCTAAGTCTCGCCATGTAGGTCCCTTTTACCTCATCCCCTTATGTATCAAGCAACTCAGAAAAGATCAGACGGTGCACTTATTCACTTATATCCAAGATGCTTGACATCTAACATATAAGAGAACAAGTGGAGGTGACGTGTGTCCTTGGTGGGGCTAAGCATGTTAATAAAGTCCTCTATTAAAAGGCGAGAACCTCAAAAAAGATCAGATGGTGTGCTTATTCACTTATATCCAAGATGCTCGACATCTAATGTATAAGCGAACAAGCAGAGGTGATGTGTGTCGTTGGTGGGGCTGAGAATATTGTAAAGGCATTCTGTTAAATAGTACACAAGTTTGGAAAGATTTGACGGCTTGCTTAATCGCTTATATCCAAGATGCTTGACATCTAACAAATAATCGAATAAGTAGTTATGACATCTGGCAGTTGGTGGGCCCACGCACTCAAAGCTGGCGAAGATTTAAATTTTAGTTAAGTGGTTTCATATCTAATGGCTCACTTAATCACTTATATCCAAGATGATTGAAATCTAACAAATAACCAAATAAGCGGAAGCAACATGTGTCCTTAGTCGACAGTGATTTCTGGGAAAATAAGATAGTTGTCAGATGCGAAGAGTGATGTCCAGAATTGATGGCTGAAATTCAAAATTGATAGAACAAGTTGTAGAGAGCCGTTAAACCACAAAATTGAAGCTGTGGATTAATTTCAGAATGTACGACAGCTCTATTTGAATTCAATTCAAAAGACTTATTTTATTGAGGCCATGAAATTGATTAAGCCAATTGCAGCCTCAATAATTCACCAAAGTTATTTGAGCAAAGAGGGAATTGCGGAGAAAACTAGCTCCACATGACTTCTGTGCAGAATGGGTAAGCTTATTGTTCACTTGCATTCAAAATTGGGGTGGAATTTGCAGCTTAGAGAAGCTTTTAGATCTCATGTTTTAGAATCTGGTTCTAGTATTGATAGAAAACCCTTAAAATGGCCCCCAGAGTTGAAATTTCAGGACAATTCGATTACCAAAAATGGAACGTTAGGGAAGATTTATTGCAGTAGTTACCATTGTCTTCAGAGGATGCCACACAAGCTAAAAAATTTGTTCCACAACATCCCCACTTAAAAATTGGGGAAGGATTATATGATTCGGGTAGGTGGAAAAAAGATGCTATTACTAGTTTTGATGGCCTTACTCTGTTCAGGACGGCCTATAGTCAAAGGTATGCCTCTACTCTGGACTGCAATATTTGGGAATTAGATGTAGGAAAACTGATAACTCTTGTTGTGTTCATGGATACTGATTTATTCATCTTGATTGTGAACACTTATGATAAGGTGGCTAGGGTTGTTAGGGACACCCAGGGAAACATAATATTAACTGTATTAGCAGATGAAATCAGAATGGTTTTCAAGCTGACTGATACCTCCCAAAATATGGATGATATTGATCTTGAGTATTTCAAAGAAATATACAATAACTAAAGAGACTATTATAGGGGTGAAGTAGTGAAGGGGTATGCCAAAAAAATAGGAGACTTGTTAGTGATAGGGCCTAGAACCCTAGAACCCTTTAAATTGGATCTTTTCAATGGCAAAGCTAGAAAAATGTACAGTGCCTTGTGCAATGTTTTAGGGATAAATGAAGAGGGGGCGATACCTGTCCATATAATGTTGATGGTTGTTCAGATTCTACATCCCCACTTCTTGGTTTTTTTTGATTATGCATCTTATATTGCTCAGGAAATGCATGATGGTTTGTTAGGGATCCAAGATGGCAATATACAGAAACCAATGGGTTGGTATTCCCTCATGATGCATATGTTCTTATTCAACAGTGCTAACTTCTTTGAAGAAGAAATGGAATTGGAAAAATTCCAAGATGGTAAAGAGTTTCCTTTTCAAATGTGGAGTGTAGATTTGTCCTGGGACAGAAAGAATGCTAGCTATGTGTATTTTGACAAATTTTTTGCAACCAAACTTAAGTCATTGCTAAGCAACCAAAATTCTAGAGTTCATAATGAAATAATGATTCTTTTAAGGCCTATGTAGTATGACTCGGAGTTGAAAATTGCTCACAACTGGGGAGATTTAATCTTGTACCCTTTTGCCACAGTGATTAGGGTTTATGGTTTCAGAGGTACTTCTTATGTGTTACCCTACAGAGTCCCAGTCAAGATTGGGATAACAAAAATTATAAGACAATTAGGTGGGCTACAGGAGAAAGCCTTGACTAGAAAAATGAAGGGAAATATCTTTCCTACCCTCAATAGGGCCCATCACTTTATCATAACAAAAAGGGGTTGGACACAATTTGACAAAAACTTTGAGCCTTATCATTTATCCACTTCCATATCTAGGTGTGCAGATAATAAAGATTTTATCATGGGCATGTTTAGGAAGAGGACCAATTGTATAATGCTAAAGAATCAATTCTACTATCCAGAGGATATTATTAGGAACATTTTTGACCTAGAGGTTCAAGAAGTTAGGAAGGAAACATGAATGGCATATAAGAAATCCTTTGACTTTGTCCACAATTTTGACAAGACCTATGTGTAGGCGTCCAAAATTGTCCTTATATTAATTTAATTAATATTCCCATAACATTATAGTTAATTTTAATTAATTATATTTGTTATATTATTTTATCTATTGAATTACATTTATTTAATTAAATATGATTCATTCTCCTAAGTATTTGAATTTAATTTAAATACTATCCCTGTTAATGTATTAAATCTTATTTAATACATTATCCCTCATTAATCCCCTTTAAATAAATTTTAAATTTGTTTATTCCTTCACATGACTTAAATTCTACTAAACCATAATTAATCTAAATTAATTTGGATTAAGCTAATTTGAACATAGATCCTACCCTAGCTCACATCACTCTCACCAAATAAACCTACTTATTAATTAACTAAGGTTAATTAAGCTAATTTCTTAATTCCTACAACAATTAGTCTTAATTATTTGCTGACACATGTGTGAGCAAATTTCCAAAAATTTGACTTTCCACATAATTTCTTATTTGGTGCCAACAAGGTTTCTTACACCCATGATGACACCTTCTTACACTTTCTAAAAGTGTCTCATTGGCCCAAAACTCTTACACCCTCTTACACCTTCTTACAAGATCCTTCACATGTGTACTTTAAGTACACTTTGACCTATCACATCCAAAGTTTCTCACACATGTGTGAGCAAAGTGGGCCTCTTGCATGGCTTATGTGTCTCTTATGTGGCACCTATATGGATGCCACATGAGCTCCACCTCATCCAAGCCCTCTCTCTTCTCCAAAAACTCTATAAATAGAGGCCTTTTCCAAGAGCAAAGCATCTTCATTTTATGCATTGTTATCATGCTAAAATAGTTCTAGAATTCTTAGTTCATATTCATGCTTTCATGCTTTTAGTTCATAATCTAGAAATCACATGCTAGGATAATGGTGAATGAATCTAGTTTCTAGTTTTCATTTAATCTTGCATGACATTTTAGTAGAACTTGCATTTCCATTTCAATCATTTGGTAGAAGTCGAAAGTGACATTGTGTCAAAGAAAAGAAAATAAGATGCCTCAGAGGATTCAGAAAACCTACGGTGGCGAGAGCGGAGGAGGGTGCCCCCTCAAGGAAATAATAGGAAAAAATATAATTTTTTAATAAAATTTTCTCAAAAAGGTAAGAAAAAAGGGGAAAGTAGGCCAATTGCATGACATGTCCAAGAAAAATGGAGGGGAAACGGGGACCAAAAGAGGAAAAGAGGAGACCGACGGAAGAAATGGGTCCCAAAGGGCTATAAATAGTCCACTGGGGCCCATGGAAAAGTCACTTTCACCCTCAAAGAGAAAAAGAAAGAAGAAGAAGAGAGAGCCATGGCAGCACAGCGAGAGCAAGCATAGCTTGGAGAGCACGTTTGGGTGTACCAGCAGCTAGCAGACGCAGGACCACCAGTGAGTACTCGAGTGCCCACCCTTGCATTAAGTTTTTTAATATTTTGCACTTAGTTTAGAGTGCAATAAATGCTCATAAGAGGGTGCGCAGCGCAAACGGTGATCGCCTGTCTGTCGTCTGCGCAGACGGCAATCGGCAGACCGTCATCTGCATAGACAACCAACAGGCAATGGTCGTCTGTGTAGACGTAGTTTTAGGTTAACTCCATCTGCGATGGCGGTGCAAGAAAAAGGTGAAGCGGAGATGGCGGTTTTCAAAACTGTCATCTGCGCAGGAAGAAAGATGGTAGCTTAGACCCCCATCTCTGCAGACTGATGTCTGCGAAGATCGGCCATCTGTGCAGACCAGTGACTGCGAAAGTCCACCGTCTACGAGGGTCAATCACCGTCTGCGCAGATTGACCCAAAAAGAGAAGAAAAGAAGAAAAGAGAGGAAAGACAAGGGTCCAGGAGCATTTTTTGGTGCCCCGGACAAGCTTGGGACATGTTTCAATGCCCCTATATGCTATCTGATTGCTGACATGGGTTTGTTGACTGCAGGAGGCGATGATCACATTTTGGGTGAGGAAATGTTATTTGGTGACGATGGAACTTGAGAAGAAGCTGACGACGGTGGAGTGGGGGATAGTGACACTCTGTGGTCTGGAGCACGTGCAACATTGGCCGCATCTTTGAGTGCATAATGTGCTCATGTCTGCACTTATAGAGAGGTGACACAGCACCACCTCTAGCTTTCACTTCCCGATAGGGGAGGCTGCTATTACCCTCCATGACGTATGGACGATTTATAGAGTGTCTATTCGGGGGGTCATACCCGAGTATTGCGTGGAGGGGTCTCAGCCATAAATGGAGATGGCGATGAGGAGGGGATATGTAGATCTGCCGATTACACGACAGTGGATGTCTTAGGCAGAGGCGATGGATATGGAGCCGCGGCCACAGCGGCTAGCATTGTATCTGGCAGGTTTGATAGGGGGACGTCTCATGCCTGATCATGCAGGAAAGGGATTCCCTATTGGCTGGGCTCAAGTTCTGAGAAGCATGGTCGAGGATGGTGACCAATACTACTGGGGATATGTCATCCTCGGGCATTTGTACTATGACTTACACATGTGCGCTTACCGCAGAGGGAGAGCACTAGGGCCCAGATGCACACTGCTGTTAGTATGGGCTTGGGAGCATATAGCGGTCACATGACCGATCCGACATCAGAAGACTCGGGCATCGTATGAGCCGTATGTCTGCCGATACAGGCCACCTATCAGCTATGAGGCCATAGATTTAGTAGGGTATTGGAGGCACCGGCTAGACGAGATGGGAGGGATCACATGGGATCCATATGCAGGGTGTGAGGCCTGGGGCCATGAGGCCCTACAGTAGGGTGTATATGCAGAGGATGGGTTTTATGACTTGTACTATATGAGGTTCATTCAGAAAGACTATTGGCTGTTCGAGAGGATAGCTTACATGATCTCGCACTACATGCCATCCCGCATGCGGTGAAAGATGGGATAGGTTTAGGAGGGCGTACCAGACGGGTTCCCACACCCATTGGTGACCCGCGAGGTGGGGAGTGTCTAGGGGATGGGAGCAGATCCTCGTATAGAATGAGGGTCCTTCATGGGAATGATCAAGGTGCCCTGGATCAGAGCACGGGAGTCACTGCTAGATGCAGGTGTGGTGCCAGCATATGCATAGTGGTGGGCGGCGCACAGGCTGGTTAAACTGATAGTGCCAGGGGTTGTATAGCCAGATGAGAAGCTGGGGCCTGGCAGGGATGGGCAGGGAGGAGATGATGATGGCGGAGGAGATGGGGGAGATGGAGGGGATGGAGGGGGTAGGAGGAGAGTCTGGGCCAGTGTGGCAGCACCACGGTGGAGGGGATAGGTGCAGATACCTGCAGGTGGACAGCCACCTATCATACAGGGAGCACTAGCATAGGCGCCACCACAGGGGCCACCACCATAGGGCCCACCACCACAGGGGCCAGCACCGCAGGGACCACAAGTAGGACAGGGACCACCAGTGGGCTTCGTAGCCTAGGAGACATACGAAACTGTGATAGCAGAGTGAGACAGCCTGTAGACAGAGATGGGTAGGGTTCAGGGGTTGCTGGCGACGGCACAGGCTACAGTTAGTAGCCTGCAGGCAGAGGTGACATGAGTGCAGGGAGAGCTGGCCTTAGGGACAGCTCAAGGGGATAGTGCCCAGCGGGCACTAGATATTTTGTAGGCTCGAGTGGACAACGGAGAGTTCGCTGTCATTAAGGAGTACGGGGACTGGGAGGAGGAGTGGATAGGTATGTCAGCACAGATAGCAGCTCTGACAATAGAGCGAGATCAAGCACACAGGTAGGCTGAGGATTACAGGGCAGACCGCGATATAGCACAGAAAGCAGGGACAGTAGCAGGTTTAGGGCAGATGATGGCCGATTCTATGGCTGCCCAGAGAGAGGCAGGACGTAGGGGCCGAGAGGCCTCATATTATATGGGTTTGTATTATGGAGCAGTACCAGCGGAGGCCCAGGTGCCTACATACTCAGAGAGGTCACAGTCAGCCAGCACAGGGAGAGCATCACAGGGGTTAGTGGGTTTACTGCCACGTCCCAGTAGTGGTGCAGGGCCATCATAGCCACCGCCATGATTCCTCTCAGATTTTTGGATACACATTTTTGACAGTTTTGACACATGATGTACGATGAAACTTTTGAGATATATACACTATTTTGGACTATGGACTCTTATGGTTATGCATTTTTGATGGTTTTATATGCTTATGATGGATGTATTTATGATGTTTATGTTTATCGTATATGATGTTTATGACTGACATGCAGGATGAGATGAATATATATATGCATGATGAGACTGACAACTTTGTGATGCAGGGATGAGATGCAAATGTATGAGATGTTAATGCTTATATAGTAACATGTATGGATGATGTTGTAAATATTTTATATGATGTTATAAATGTTATGGATGCTAAAATATTATGAATGTTATGGATGCAACTAATGGTATGCAAATGCAAATGATTATAAATGTTTTAATGCAATATAAATGATATAATAAATACTACATGAATAATGTAAGCTATAATGGTTAATAAATGATAATGCAATGTTGTAATGACGAACGTAATGGATGAAATGTGAGACAAATGTATAATAATTACTGATTAATGAATAATGATTAATGACAAATGAACAATGCTTAATGATTAATGATTAATGACATAATGAGAAAACTATAATGGTTAATGTAATGTTGTAATGACGTGAGACAAATATATAATGATTAATGATTAATGATTTAATGATTAATGACTAATGATTAATGACAAATGCTTAATGATTAATGATTAATGAAACTAATGATTAATGGGCAATGCAAAATATATAACAACACAAATGATTATGGACTAATGAAACTAATTAATGATGATTAATGTTATAACAATGCAAGTAATTAATGACTATTTACCAATGCGATGAACAATGGCTTAAATGAAATAAATGGATAACGACTAATAAAATAATCAATGCAAAAGTTAATGACTAATGAATGCAAGACGAATGAGGACACTATTTTTGTGTGTATCGCAAAAATCTGATAAAATCACTTAGATAACTGGATAGGGGGAATAAATAGAAACCTTTACCAAGAGCAAAACCATAATGCAATATGACTTAACTACTTATGCAAAGACTAACTATATGATAGTGGTATTAATACCGTGTTAATGTTGGAGAGCACACCCTAGTTTGATATTGCAAAAGGAGTTATGCACCATATGCTAGAAAACATAAGTGACATGGTTCCTTTGCGTGGACTAGACTCTCAAACAAATAGATTGTTAGAAATAAGAATGTGAGATATCAGATATGAAGAGACCTATGAAATGTTACTCATGAGGAGATGCAGTACACCCAGATCTTTTAAGGGATTATGGGATGCATGAATCCTACCCCCAGTGAGGCATACACAGTCATAACTGAATATCAAAACATAAATGTACTAAAAAACTATGATAAGCATATCATACCACAAAAGACACGTATTTCACTAGATACTCACCATAACGAACCAAGATAGAGAAGATCGAGGCTATCACGATAAGGATATAGTAAAACACAAGATAAAATCAACAAAAAGGCATCTTGACCAAGTGGTCATTCAGTCCAAAAGTTCTTTCCATGAACAATTTGATGGGATGATTGATAAAATAGCTAACACCGGAAGGATTCATCATGATGGGCTAAAGATTGAATTGATAGAAAATGGAAATTCGCTGGCAATTGCTTGTGAATAGAATGATCATTTAGGAAAGTCAATTTGTCTGCTGATTTGATGTACAACATTTGCGATCACTATGTCTATAACAAAGTGCAGTTTCGTGATTTGATAAGCTCAGTCGTGCGGGAATCATTATTGCGAAAGCGATAGAGTGGTCCAAAGATGACCTGCACAAATATGGGTAGCGACACTTATTATGACAAGGAAATGCAAGTGGTATAGAGAAATGGAAGGAATTGATGGTGGATCTGACTATGCATGGCACCTGAAATAGGTTTTCACCATGGTACTTATCCATTGCGCCACCGAAGTGGTTTTCACATATGGACAGATTTTTCTCTTTCTCTTTTTGATTGTTTTGGTTTCTTTTCAAGCTTTTGTATTTTTTATGCTTTTTTGAATATTCTGAATGTTTTTGGAATTTTTTTCTTTTATGATTTTTTTGAATTTTCTGCTTTTCTGATGTTTTTGGATTTTCTGAACAATTTCTGCTGTACAACGAACTACTGACTGATCAAGCATAGAAGTGCTTGAGATGTACAATATTTACAGGATCAGGGAGCGGATCTCCCTCTAGAGATGCAATCTAATAGGCGCCGGAACCATACTTTGTTGTGATAATGAAGGGACCCAACCAATTAGGTTCAAACTTCCCTTTCTTTTCTCTATTCTAGAGGTTCTTCATGTTATGCTGCAGGACAAGATCACCAACCTCAAACTGATGAGGTTTGATCCTTTTATTGAATTGAAGGTGAAGGCAATTTTGATACACGTGGAGGTGGTCTAGGGCACTGAGGCATCTTTCATCAAGGAGTTCCAGCTCTTGCAAGCGGGCAACTCTGTATTCTTCTTCAGACAACAGATTCTTCAGAGAGACTTTGAGGGAAGGGAGCTCAATTTCAATGGGTAGAATAGCCTCAGTACCATAAACAAGGGCAAAGAGAGTGGCTCCTGTGAGGGTTCAAATGGAGGTGCGGTAAGCCAAAAGGGCAGGATTGAGGCGAAGGTGCCAATCATGGCCAGCTTCGTCGACTGTCTTCTTGAGGATTCTGAGAATGGTTTTGTTTGTAGCCTCAGCTTGACTGTTGCTTTATGGAAAGTACTTGGAAGAGGTATGGTGGGTAATGCTGAACTTCCTACATAGCTCTATGACATCCTTTTTCTTGAAAGGTCCTCCATTATCAGTAATAATGTCCTGAGGGATGTCATAGTGATAGATAAGATAGTTCAGGATAAACTTCAAAATTTGTTTTCCAGTAGTGTAGGTGAGAGGAACAACTTCAACCCACTTGGTAAAGTATTCTATATCAGCCAAGATGTATTTATGGCCATTGGATGAATTAGGGAAAATTTGGCCCACAAGGTCGAGACCCCAACGTGAAAAGGGCCAAGGGGTGATGGTGGGTTGGAGTGCTTGGGAGTGAGCATGTATCAAATCGCCATGCTGCTGACAAGGTACACACTTCTTCACATAGTTGTAGGCATTTTGCTCCATAGTAGGCCAATAATATCCAGTGCGTAACAACTTCTTGGCCAATGTAAGTCCACTAGAATGAGCCCCACAAATTCTTTGATGTACCTCCTCTAATGACGTTTGTGCTTCTTCTGAATTTAGACACCTTAAAAGAGTTCCATCAAAATGCTTTCGGTAAAGAGTATCGGCGAGGATTGTGTATCGGGAAGTTCGGCGAATGAAGGTTTTACGTTGATTAGGCATTAAAGTAAGTAGAGTGTGTCCATCATGCAAGTAGGAATATATCTCTTGGTACTACGGGGAATTAGGATCAGCAATTTCACACACCATTTCCAAATTCGGCGTGTCATAGGCAGGGACTGTAAGATTCTCAACAAGAAACTCACACTGTGCACTGTGTTCTGGCATATTGATCAGAGACCCAATTGTTGCCATTGCATTTTTTGCTTTGTTGTTGGCACGAGGAATTTGTTGAAATATTAGGTCAGTAAAATGTGTCTTGAGATCTTCAACTGTACGACGGTAAGGAAGCATCTTGTCATCCTTTGTTTGATATTCATCCATAACTTGTTTGATCACCAATTGTGAATCACCAAGCACTAATAATGTGAGAATCTACCATTGTATAGCCTATCAAATTCCAAGTACAAGGGCTTCATATTCTACAATATTATTGGTACAAGGAAATTGTAACTTGAAAGACTTAGGAATAAGATCCCCTTTTGGTGTAAAAAACAAGATTCCTGCCCCTGATCCCTTTTGAGTGAAGGATCCATCAAAATACAGCTTCCATGGTGAACTTGGGGAAAGATTTAAAACTGATTCATCTAGAAAATCTGTGATGAGAGGATGTTTACCATCAATGGGTGCTTCAGCTAACTGATCTGCAATCACTTGTCCTTTGATGCCTTTTGATCCATATAAACAATGTCAAACTCACTAAGAATCATAACCCATTTTGTTGTACGTCCAGTAAGAGAAGCTCATGCCAAGAGATACTTGAGTGGATCAATTTTAGCAACAAGATGAACTTGATTATTAAGCATATAATGACACAGCTTTTGTGTATAGAAAACAGTGGCCAAACATACTTTTTCAATCAGGGAATAATTCAACTCATAGATAATGAGAGTTCTGGTGGTGTAGTAAATTGCTCATTCTTTGTCGTTATCATTTGATTGTGCCAGGAGGGCTCCCAAAGTGACCTCTATAGCAGATATGTACAAAATCAGAGGGTGACCAGCAATAGGTGGCACCAACACTGGTGGATTAGCTAGATAATATTTTAGTTTCTCAAATGCATTTTGACACAAACAATCCCATTAAAACTTGACATTCTTGCGTAGAAGATGGGAGAACGGATGCACTTTGTCAGCCAGATGCGACATGAACCTTTTGATTGATTGTAATTTGCCTTGCAAACTACGTAATTGCTTCAATGTTTTGGGTGGTGGCATTTCCAGAATTGCTTTCACTTTCTTTGGATCCACTTATATTCGTCGACGTGATACAATGTATCCTAGTAGCTTACCAGATTGTACCCCAAAGACACTTTTTGGGATTTATCCTAAGCTTATATTTCTCTAGTCACTCAAAGATGGTAGTAAGAATAGGAATGTGAGATTCTCTTGTTTTGTATTTTCGTAAAAGATCATCCACATAATCTTCCATGATAACATGCAAAAGGTCATGAAAGATAGTAGTCATTGCTCGTTGATAAGTAGCTCCTGCATTTTTAAGACCAAAGGGCATCACTTGATAACAGAAAGTGCCCCAAGGTGTTGTGAATGCAGTCTTGTGCTGGTCTTCTGGTGCTATCCTGATCTGATTATAACCTAAGAAGCCATCCATAAGTGATAACATTTCATGTCTTGTTGTCAAATCCACTATTATATCAATGTTAGGTAGTGGAAAATCATCCTTGGGACATGCAAGGTTGAGGTCTCTGAAATAAGTGCAGATACAAATGCCCCCTATAGGCTTAGCTACTGGTACAATGTTAGAAACCCATTCAGGATAGTCAATTGGTTTGATTACCTCAACATCCAGCATCTTCTAAAGTTCTACTTTGACTACTAATGCAACTTGAGGATGCATCTTGCAAAGCTTCTATTTGACAGGTTTTGCATTTGGATTTACTGCAAGATGATGCATCATGAGATCTGTATCAAGCCCAGACATGTCTTTGTAAGTCCAGGCAAAGTTGATTTTATGCTTATGTAAAAATGCTATCATGTCTTTCTTTTCTTGATCACTGAGAGAAGCTGCAATGTAAGTGATGTGTGGATTTTCTTCTGTGCCAAGGTTGACTGGAATAGTGTCTTCAATGATCATAGATGACACTTCTACTTCTGATGATATAAATAGAAAGTCAATCTCTCCCTCCTCTAGCACCTCAGAAAGGTTTTCAATAGAGGAATCATCCTTTATTTTGTCTTTTTCTTCATCCTTAGGTGCCTGCGAGAGGTTTTCACCAGAGGACGTATTTTCATTTTTTTAATTTTTATTTTCTTTTTCATTTTTGTGACTGAGAGAGTTGACTTGGCTACCAAAGTAGGCTTGTTCACTATAGTGTATATGATGTTCATGTTCTCAGAGATCTTTAAGTCCAAAGAGGGCTAAAATAGCCTCATCTGAATCGCATATATCCAAACCTGGTGGTGAGTCTTGCTGATCCCAGTCAATTAATTTAGGGTTTGTGAGGGGTAAACAAGGGGATGAAAGGTCAGCTTGGGTAATAGTGAGGAAATGGTGATTATTAGTTAGGTCATCTTAAATGTATTGGAAAGGTCTTTCAAAGAACTCTTCCTCGGTGTCTAAATCAGAGGTAGCTAGACAATAATCCTTAGCGAAGTTAGTCTTAGTTTCTATGGAACCCAATCCATGCCCTTTAGGATAGCCATTAGCTATTATGATTTTTTTCTTTCCTGTTTCATTAGCTCTGAGACCGGTACCATGATATCCCATATTTTCAATAATGGGAGTAACTTTAGGATACTTTCCTTTGGGGAAAGTTACAGGTTGTTCTTCTTTATCATTATAGAGCCAATAAAGGACACTATATTCCATGTGTTCATCTGACAAAGGCCCCCAATGTTCAAAAATAGTTGACTTGCAATGCACAAGTGTTTTATCCTTGGAAAGGGGTAATGGTGATGGTCTCCCATAAAACTTTGGAGACAAGGGGAGCTGCCCAACACATAAGGCACTTTCAAATTTATACTCTCCCATACCTTGGTCTATGAATGTTGCTTTTGCTTTAGATGAGGAATGTTTGTCTTTAGTAGCTTTGTCCTCAGTAACCTTTTCTTTTCCTTTAATTTCCTCAGTTGATGTTTCAGACGTATTTTCTGAACCAGGGGGTTGTTGATTGGAATGTCAGCCAAATTCATTCAACGGACAGTAATTAGCTTGTTTTCCTTCCAATATTTTGCAATATTGAAAGGCCTTAGGATCTCTAGGAATTTTGATTTCTCTACCATGATGTGGAAAATTCAGACACTGATGATAGGTAGAGGGTACACCTTTGATAGCGTGTATCCATGGATGTCCTAGAAAGATGTTATAAGGTAAATCAAGATCTAGTACATGGAAAACAGTTTCAATCAGGGTCGTGCCCACTTGTAAGGGCAATGTGATCATGCCCCTGCTTTCTTGTTCTCTATCATCATAAGCTTTTATTGTAATTCTCTTGTCTTTATCAATGAGGTCCTCAGAAAGACCAATGTTACGAATCATTTTCAATGTGCACAAATTTAGGCCAGATCCACCATC
>MU226213.1:1518297-1534582 GCA_018584345.1 Thuja plicata
ATGAGATCTTGCACAAAGTGTCTGAGCTTCATGCATTTTTTGGTATCATGTCCCTTGATGCGATGATAATCACAATATTCATTTTCTCTATACCAAACAGGTTTTGGTTGATTCTCGTCAAAAGGTCGAGTATTTGGATAAACTATCATTCCTTGATCCGCGAGTTGTTTGAAGATCACATCTAAAGGCTTTGTTAAAGCTGTGAATTTTCATTGCTATCGATTGTCATTGTTATTGTTGTTGTTGTTATAATTGTTGTGCGGGAACCAGAATGATTGATTGTGCGGTTGCTGATTATTTTGATTGGGCTGATTTTGATTCTGATTGTTGTTGTTATTGTGGTACTAATTCTGATTCTGATTGTTATTGCAATTGCTTTGATTGGTATTGTTGGATGCTTGAACATTTTGAATGTGCTTGGCATCAGTCACTCCATCATTGACAACTCCTTTGTTCTTACTCCAAAATTTTGGCTTATCATTATTGGAAGGAGTATAATGTTTGATGGTACCTCTTTGCAAAAGGCCATCTTCAATGTCTTTTCCCTTCTTGACAAGGGCTTCAAAGGTATCAGGTGAAGCCATCTTCATTTGGAAGGAAATTTCAAGGATTAAATTCTTTGTGAAGATATCAATTAAGTGATTATCAGGTATCTTCCATGGCATGCGATTTGCAATATGTCTCCATCTTTGTAATAAACTAGCAAATGTTTCTCCATTCTTTTGTTTAGTATTACACAAATCACTGAGTGTTGCTTGATGCTCAATGTTATACGAATATTGTCCAACAAACTTCTCCGCAAGATCAGAGAAAGTAGAAATTGACCCATAAGGAAGGGCCATGAACCATTCCAAGGCTGCGCCTCCAAGAATCCTACTGAAAAGTCTTTTCAAATAGTTCTCATTATAAGAAACCTCTTGACATGCAATGTAAAATTCCTTGAGATGTTTGAGAGGACATGTTTCTCCCTTGTATTTTTCAAGTTTTGGCATCTCAAAGTTTGGTGGAAATGGTTGCATTGTGATAGACTTGTCAAATGGATTGGGACAAATCTCTTCAAAAGAGAACTCATTTTTTCCCCCACTTTGTAAACCTTGTACAATACTTTTGAGCTCATTGATTTGTTGGGTGACATCTGGGGTACTTTGTGTGAAAAATGGGGGTACATAACCTCCACCTCCTCCAAAGTGTGTAGCTGAAAAGCGCATGGAGGTCATACCAATCGTCGGGGGAGGTATATATTGATAAGCTTGTGATGTATTGTTTGCGGATGTTTTTGCCCCCATTGTTTGGAGTAAGGAAGTCAAGGGCATGGACACTTTCCCTATGTTGTTGAAATTAGCACTTGCTCCTTGAGTTGTTGTCATTTGAGTGCTATTGTGTGTAGTGTTGTTGGGTAAAGCACTTATGATTTGCTGGATTTGTTCGGGTGTTAACTGGGGTATTGATACAGTTGTTGATACAGGTGCTGATATTGTTGTTGATGTAGGAGGTTTTCTAGTAGGTCTTTTACCAGTGTCACGTGATGATGTAGCATTTGAAGTAGAAGCCATGGCTGTTGAAGTGGCGGTAGTGGATTTAGTGACATTTCTGGTAAGGAGTGTTTCATCAAAGTCTTTAGGAACTATGACACCATTATGGATGAGATTCAGAAATATCTCATCACTGTTATGCATTATGGCCTTCTCAACCATTTCCAAATTGTAGGGGTCTCTAAGGAAGTCAATCACTTGATTGGGCCTTTCATCTTGGTCGACTAATTCAGTTTCTTCAGCCACTTCCTCAACTTGTACCCCACTTCCATGAAAGTAATGTGTGGTGAATGGGTTCTCTTCACGATTAGTGTTGGATGTTGTTCTCCTCATGTTTCTGGCTTGGGATCGAGTGACAACCATACAATGGTAGAAAAATGAAAGACAAGGAGATGTGGAAGATGAATTGGAGCAAAGATCTTTGATATGATTGGATTGGATTTGATTGATTGATTGATTGGATAATTGGTGATTGAATTGATTTGATTGAAGATTGTTTTGATTGATTGGGTTGACCGGGTTGATTGATTTAAAGGTTTTTAAGACAAAACCTAAGCATGTTAATACCAACACAAAGGATTTAAAGAAATGTCTATTCTACCTGAAGATGGACTTGTGATCTCAAGAAAAATGGGATATCACTAAGGGATTTAAATTACTTGAGACAGACTGATGGTCTACAAGCAATATTATGTTTGTTTAAGGATGAAGGTCAACAATGCTCTGATTAAGGTCTTTCAACCTAAGGATTTGATTTGATTTTGATCTAATGCTCCAAAGAAAGGATGATGATGGAAGAAGTGGAAGAATGATAAAAAATTTAGGTGTTTCCTAATCATATTGTTCAAGAGTGATAAAAGATCTATTGAGCAAAAACTTGGCCATAAACTTGCAAATGGTATTGTTGTAAATGATTTTGTCAAGCTTTTCACGGTGTTCAATACCTTGTTTGATAGATGTTGCAATGTGCTAGAATTCCTTGAATTTACGGGTGGTTTCCTTTTTCTCTCTAAGGACTGAAGATTTAGGAAGCTTGACCTTCTTGTGCTTCTTAAAATTGGTCATGTCATAGAAAAATCAATTTTGGCCAAGTGGGTGAATGATTCAGGACAAACGGTTTTAGGGTCCGGCAGATGGTCAAATTTTGATTATTTTGGTCAATTTTTGAAGGTCACTATTTTCAAGCGGAGACGACAGTCTCAGACATAGATGATAGTCTTCGCAGACGGTGATCTGCGCAAATGGTGAATCTAGAGCGGAGAGGGAAGACTGAGACTAAGGCAGTGTGTTGAAATTCTGGGAAGATTTTTGATGTTCAGTCTGATTTTGAGCAAATTGTTCGATGGCAAGAACTGATTTTAAGCACAAGAAAACCAGAAAATAACAGACACATGTCTCAAAACAATCCAAAAATGGACAAAGAAACCTTGAGGGATACAATCACTTATGACATTAAGGGATTTCTTTCTAGCTTTCCAATATTCCGATTGTGTATGTTCAAGTTATTCTTTCAAACCACTTATGTTTTCATGGGGTCTAACACATCGAAAGACAGTTCAAGTAGTAACTACCTAAGGAATTTGGCTTCGCATAAAATATTATAGGCCCATTGCTTGGTAGTCCTTCAGCTCACACATCATGTCCTCCTCAGAAGGGCGCCTATGTTTTTTCCTTTTTCCAGGTATTGTTGTCGGGCTACAAAGATCTCCTTCGCAACACAATACCTTGGGACATGTATGATGGGAATCTTGGGGGGAGATTCTTCCCTCCCCTTGCACTATAATAAGTCACCATTCGGAGGTGAACCGGGTGGGCTACTACTTTATGGTTGCTAGTAAGGTTTCGTGGCATCCCCGCAATCAGTTTGTACAGTGTGAGACACTTAAGTCTCTAGTTCAACCATGCCAATATGCTAAGGGATATTCACTCAGTATGGACTACCATTGAACATGACCCACCCGAGCTTGCAGGGATAAAGTTAACCTTTGGGTTGCACCTTATTTCTATACCGGCTGAAGGGATTACCAATTTGAGGTCATCCTCTAAAGGGGAAGTGCTCCCTCTAGACAGGCCTCTCTAGAGGCTTGATTAAGCTAAGGTTTCTCTTCACCCAAGATCCGCGAAGGTGAGGGGAGAGGATACGACTATAGTTTAATCAAAGCATCACTTAAATTAAAGGGATCTATCTAATAACAAATAAATCTTGAAATAAGTGTTGAAAAACACTTCTTCAAACACACCAAGAAGATTTCATTTTCCAAATTGAACCTAATTAAAGAAACTATGTGTTTTCTAACTAAGCAAAAGACACAATAGTGTGATTAAACATACAAGTTCAATTCATTTCCCACACAACAAACAAAATTTTTACAAAGTGTGTTCTTTTGCCTTATGTCATTCAAGATTGTGTGAGATTCATTCCCTTATGCATTCAAGATTTGATGAGGTTCATTTTACCCAATATGTACTCCAAAATAAATGTTTAAACATGCAAGTTCGTATATATCCTTCAAAAATATAAATCAAAGAACCTGCAATGCACTGGTTAGTAGTTTGGAGTGTAAAATGTGTTAAAAAACACAAGTTTCAGGAAATAGGTGCAGACGACAAAGTATTGGAGATGATGATCTGCGCAGACGGTGATCTATGCAGACGATAATCTGCAAAAACGGTGGAATACCTGCACAGACGACAGAGAACAAACAGTCAGATTTTTACATAAAAAAAGCAAACTTATTAAAACTGAAAAATGATATTTTTATTAATTTTGACAGCATTCAACTCTTAAAAAGTTTATCCCTGTCAAAAACCCGAGAGCTAAAAGTACTAAAAATTAGTAAAAATTGATTTTAAACCACAATTTTGAAAGTTGCGTTTAGACAGGTGGAGACGGTGGATTTTATGCACAGACGGTGATCTGTGCAGACGGCTGAGTTGTGGAGATGGAAATCTGCGGAGACGGTGACTCCAGAGCGGAGACAGGTCTGTGTTAAAATTTTTCTGATCCGCGAGAAATCTACAAAAAATGTTAGAAAAATAGGGACGTGGGTCCCACCGGGCATGCCAAAATGTATGCAATGAAACTTAACCTGTTGGGAGCACACCCACACACCTCTCTAAGAGAAAATCAACAAGGTCTTGGGTACCCTTGTTCAGCTCATCAAAGGTTGTAATGAGAGTCTTCTTATTTTTAGTAGTATACTTTAGATATGCATAATGTTGTTATTTAATCTTTATCTCTAACATTTGCATGTTTGAGCGTGCTCCCAACAGGTTAGGTTTCATTGCATACACTATGATCCTCTAAAGGATTCTTTCCCATGGTCTTATAAAATTGATTCACTAATGAATCTTTTTGAGGGAATAATGCAAACCCTAAATGAGAAGAGGCAGAGAGCAGTTGATAGTCATCCAGAAAAGGCTCTTGGTATTTTGAATAGATTCCCACAAAGCAGAATAGTTCCACCTAGGAACTATGTAGTATACAAAAGAAGAGGATATACCACTATTGTTCCTAGAGTTGATAAGCCCATTCAGCATAAGGGAAAGAGGCCAATGGATACTGATGTTCAAGAAGTACCCTCTCTAAAGAGGCAAAGGGTGGAGACAAAAGAATAAGGAGGTGAATTGTACTCTCCTTCCCAATCCCCTATGCAATATGATGACCAGACCATTGCTGAGCAATTGCTCAAGATAAGAAATTCTTGTGAAGTAGTTGTTACCACTCAAGAACTACAAGAAGGGATGCTAGAAGAGCCTAAACATACATCATTTGACCTCACAGTGGCAGAATTTGCTGGCAAGGAATTAGATCCTATGACCAAATGAGCTAGTGATGAATTCTTGTCTAATGACAATTTCATGAAAACTAGGGCTTTTATTCAGTTCCTATGGAGATGCCATATTGGTGAATACAATAATAAGTGCCAGAAAATGATAGAAGTTCAACCCAATGCTGCCAAGGAGGACATAGAGAAAGCAGTCAAGCAAGAATTGATATCAAAATTTGATAAGATTACTCCTAAAGAGGGTAGACAAATGATCAAAAGGCAAGGAGTTCTTATATTGTGACAATGGGATTTCGCTGATCCTGTGGTTTTTGATGCTATAAGGAAACAAGATAAACAAATAAGCCCTACTAGGACATCAATTGGTGCCTAGTTTAGTGAGGATCATGCAGCATTGGCAATCTGGTCACTAAAGAAAAAGGACAAGAGAAGAATTAAAGAAGATGATGAGACTGAAGACACAGGTAGCCTAATTTTTAAAAGGGTTGCAGATACCTCAAGAACTAAAGTGCCTAACCTTGTTGTGTAGGTCACCAATTTGAGCATGAAAGTGTCAGAGAAGGAAAAGGAAGCTCGTCTGAATGAAAGATATGAGTTTGTGCTCAAAGCTTACAACGAAGAGAAGATGAAATCTTTGATTAAGGATAAAAAAATAGCAGAGTTGGAAGGTAAGTAGAAGATTCAAGTGGTTCCCCAAAGGCTAATTTCTTAGGACCCATATCATCCTTCCTCCTCAAGTCCATTTATAACATATCCACCATCCCCTGCACCTCTAAGTCCTACTACTCAGGAAGCTATTGATGCCAAGAGAGAAGAATTAGAAGTTGAGAAGAACAGGCTAATCAATAAAAGGACAAGATTAGAAGAAGAGGGTAAGAGGGACTTAGAAGATTCCAAGGCCTACAAAGAATCTGAATAATTAGTGAAGCAAAAGCACACAGATTAGATATTTTCAAATCTCAAAAGATGTGCCAGTGAAATTAACCTTCCTAACCTCTACTCACTGGGAAAAATGATCACAAGCATCACTAGCTGGCATGAGGATGAAAAGAAGCAATGGGAGCTAATAGTAAATAAGTGGAAATGGAAGGCATCCCATTTCAAATATTTCTATTCCCTCTCGAAAGACCAAAATAATATTGATTTTGTCCTAACAAACACTCACAAGTGTCTCAAATTGATGATCAATTTAGACACCAAAAGGGACATGGTTATGAAGAAAATCATAACCCTAAGGGGAGAGTTTTCCAAGGATAGGTACGATATGAATCCTAAAATGTTCAAAAAGGATGGGAGCATAAAGAATGAATCCCTATGACTGAGGCAGTTAAATGAGGTACTAACTAGCAGGACAAAGAGTATTGTTACACTGGCAAACACTAGCTGGTTTGTATTGACCATTGATAGTTTGACCAAAGCCAAGGCATTTTTCGAATCTTGGGAAGTAGAAGTAGAGAAGGCTAACAGTGACTAGGAGGATTTCAACAATGGCAAAGATGAAGTTCTCAACCTCGAGTGGCCAAGTGATGAGGTGTACACTGCTTGGGTCAACAGATATGGTATAGTTACCCCCATAGCATGAAATAACAAATATGAAGGGGACAGCTAGCATCAAGGAGGTTAAGATAATGGAGTAGATCAAATATTAAGACCTCTAAACCAGCAAGAGAACAAAATCCAAGTGACAAAGACCCAACTACCTCAGAGGAACTTCAAGCATTCAAGTGGTCACAAGATAAATGATCACATGGCTTATAGCAAATATTGTTATCTCATCCGCCATAAGTTTTATCTCTTTTTGAAACTGTATTTTTTCCTTTAGCCCAGTCATCCATAGCTTGTTGCATCCTTATTTTCCAAAAGGATTCCAAGATGACTGTGGCTACCTATAAGTATCAAGTTGTAATATTTTAAGAAGGATGGTAAAAATAAGACTACAAGGCAGTTTACTGAATTGGGTCTGACTATTGCTTTTGAGTCTTTGTGAATGTACTGGTATCCAAATCTACATTAATATAATACAATGGAATCTCCTTTTTGATATCTATGATGTCTTCTTGCATTTACTATTAATTCTTGTATGTTTAGTTTGTAAGGCACTTTGAATATACTGGTTATAAGGTAGTCATGTTCTTGTCTGTGAGTTGCTTTCAAGGAAAGTTTTAAATCTTATAGATGATTGTAGAGGATTAGGGTTTTTGCAAGAATTTGATACAGGATTGTAAGGATGAGAGGATAGTTTGTAAGGCATTCTATCTGGGGTTCACTTGTATTTGCATTGATTGTTTTCAGTATATGTATGCTCTATTTTGACTCTATCACCCATGATTAGGCACTGGTCATAAATGCTGGCAAGTGGTTGTTATCATCAAATTCAAATTAAATTAGTCTTTATACTCATGTTATTCAAAGTACAAGTCTAGTTAATTGTATTAAGTACAATTCACCTTTGTGATTCCTTGAAGAGTGAATCAATAGGTTAGCCTTCCTAGGCCTAAATGGCATAAAAAGAAGAAGGATCTCCAATCCTTAATCCACTATTAAAACTATTGAAAGATGATATTCTGTCAGAGGTGTACCCGCCTGGGTATGTGGAGCCCAAAGTGTAGAAGGATTTTCTATCCTTGTTAATTAGCCCTTTTTAATGTGAGAATCTAACTTGGGTATAGGAGAGTCTTGTATTTATTGTCATTATAATCAATTCTTCAAGGAAAAGAGCTAACAAATTGGTGACTCTACTGGGGATTATTGTAATGCTCTCAAATTCATGATCATGAAAACATTTGTCCTTACAATATTGAGAATCAGTTTGTTCTTCCTTATAATTATTAGAGCAAGTTTATTTTGCTTATCTGCTGTAGTGCATTGTCTGAAGGTCCTAATTCTGAAGATGATACAAATTTTGTCTCAGTTGGAATAGTTGATAACTCTGAAATATCTGATATGATCTGTTGTCTATTTTCAAGAGGAAATCCACTGAATGGAAAATATTTGTAGTTACAGGCAGTAGAAGATCATTTTCTTCAAGTTACCAGGTGAAGAATTATCAGAATTAATATATCTACAAAAATATTCTAGTTGCTTATTCGTTATAAGGAAATATTTGAGATAGGACAAAGTGTTTGATCTTTATATATATTAATCCTCTCAAAAGAGGTGGTGACTCTAACTTCTGTGTAGTCCAGTATTGCATAGTGAAATATTTATTTGTTCTCTAAGATGAGTAGAAAAAGAAATACCAGGTCGTATTCCAAATTGAATCTTGAAAAGGATCTTGGAGAAGAGATCCATACACCTCAAAGGAGACAATGGTCCAAAAGAGAGGCATCTAAACATGATTCCCAACATGTCTCCGAAGGAAAAATGGATATTCCCATTCTAGAGAGGAAGTCGTCTTCATCTGAAGATGCAAAATTTGTGGGACCTGTCAATGCTTATAGACCTAATACCAATTTTGATCCCTTTAGAGATGGAGAAAATACTGACATAGGGTTCTTTCCTGTAGAAGAAAATCTTGCTCCACTAGAAGATACCTATGCTGCTGAAACAACATCATATGATTCTGATAAATTGCAAGATGAGGTTGTGGCTTTGAAAATAAAAAAGAAGGAACAAGAAAAGGAAATAGCTGAAGCAAAGGGAAATCGTGAGCAAAGAATATATGATTTATTATTAGAAAGAGAAGAACTCTTAGCTGAGACTAGAAGGAATGACCTTAAAACTAAAAGCCTGAATCAAGAAGTCAAAAGTCTGGATCTAGAATTGTTTGGTACCCTCAATGATGACAGAAACAAAACCCTGAATAAAATCTCAAACCCTAACAAGGAAAAATTTGAGAAGGAAGGACCTATAATTAGGTAGTTGTTCCCATATGAGAAAGAGAGAAATGTGAAACTCAAAGCAATGGCTAAAGATGCCCCTGACAAAGGTAAGCAAAAAGTTATGGGTATCAGCATAAATGAGCCGGTGCAGAAAGTTTCTAACCCTAAAGAAATACCTCAAATTGATTTGGATATTGAACAAGCCAGGAAGGCTAAAGATGACTTGGCAAAACAACTAGAAAAGTTGGAATTGTAGGTTGCCGCAACTGATATGAAGATGAAAATAGCCTTACTTCATGCTACCAATAATACAACTGCAAGTAGTTCCATGCATGTCAATCAAGGAGTACAACAATTGAATTCATCTACTGAGTTAAATGTGAACAATCAAGGTAGTGCTCCTAAGGTCAAAAAATATGGAAACAACCAAAATGTTCAGAGCTCTAGTCCTAATGTAGCTACTCAAATTAAGGGTCCTCAGATTTTCAGACTGCCAAGCCCAAACAGAATGTTCCTCCACCTGTTCAACATCAAGGAGGAATTGTTGGATCAAGTGGTGATAATGAGTTGGGGAATTTTCAAAGAAGGCCTGTCCACATGAACAGATATAGAGCTCTCTTCTTTGAAGGCATCCTTGGTCACCCTAATGTGATCCCCAATGAGGTAAGAGATAGAATCCCTAAGTTCACTGGAAATAATGTTGTTACTTGTGAAGAGCATTTAAAATCTTTTGGTAATAAGATGACTAACTTTGAAATTGAAGATGAGGATGTCATCATGAAACTCTTTGTTCAATATTTAATTGAAGATGCTAGTGATTGGTTTAGATGCAAAATTTTCTTATGGAAAATTTTCTTATGACTTACGACTTTCATAAATGTTGCTGATGGAAAATTGCCTTACGACTTACATAAATGCTGCTGATGGAAAATTGTCTTATCTTCTTAGAGATAAAAACCCAACTACTTTAAGGGATGCTTACAAGATGGAAATTTACATTGAAAGTAATAGAAGAGCATCAGGGAAATTGGGGAAGAGAGAAGACAATAAACTTTGGAAAGAAAAGGGACCAGCCAGTAAAAATGGCAAAGAAGGTGATACAGTGGATAAATTGGTGAGTGCAGTAAAAGACCTTGCTGCCAAGATGGATAAGAATGATAGAGGAGGGTACCTAGATAATAAGTATAATAACCAAAGATTTGATAGACAGCCCAATCTGAGAGATTATCCATACAAGACCAATAGGAATAATGGAAAACCTATCCCTGAGGGACAACACAACCCAAAAGCAAAAGAAACTGCAGATCCCCTGAAAAGAAACAATGCCAACTATGTTGATAATACTCCCTGGTGTGATGCTTGTAACATGCCACACTCTCCCTATCAATGTGTAGTAGCTCAGGCTTTGTTTGACCAAACAGAAGAAGGAGAGTAGGAAGGCCCTGCTATAAACATGTTCACAGTAAAGAAACCTTATCCATGGCTCCATGATATTGCCTCATCCTCTGATGATTCATATTCAGAGGATAATCATTGTTTTACAAATTAGTTACAATGTTCAACATATCAAAATGATCAGGATGAATATGTTTCACAAGCAACTATAAACACTATGGGTGATGATAGTTCACAATCTCATTTTAGAACTCCTCATGATGAAGAGAAAAGGTCATTAACTGTTGCGGCAATTAATCAAGCCAGAAATGCCTACAACATAAGAAATAGGATAGTACAACTACCTCAAGGCAAGTCTACCCCTGCTTATGTTAAGAAGAACTCGCCTCAAGTAAATAAGGGTTTCCATCCTAAGAATGATGGCCAAGGTGAATGTTGCAAGTAGGCAGGATCTTCTTAGGATCATATCAGGGAAGGGATGTCAAAGGAGGAAGTGCTGCTGAATGAGAAACTAAAGAAAATGAAGAAAGTCAATGATATACCTCTTGTACTACCTCATTTTGATATGAAACATGCTTTGACCCAAATGAAAGTCTCAGTCCCACTTATGGAAATGTTGAAAATAAAATAACATAATGAAGTTTCTCTAAAATTATTAACGGGAATAGATGATATATTTGTCCCTAATCATGAGGAAATACCTTTGACAATAAATAGTGCTAAAGAAGATTCTCCATTAGTGAAAGGAAAAGGAAAGAGAAAGGAATTTTCTTACATTTGTATTGGAAATATAATAACCCAAGAACCATTGTCTAATGATCCATTCTTATTCACCTTAATGGTAAATAATTTTTTGGTGAAAAATTGCATGATTGATTCTGGAGCGGCGACAAATGTAATGTCCTATCATGTGATGAAATAATTAGGCCTTCGGATTACTACACCTGCTAGAAGTTTCTATGCCATGGATAATAGGGAAGTTCCTGTGATAGGGACAATTAAGGATATTGAAGTGAAAATTGCTGCCTTCCCTGAAGATACATATAGGATGGACATAGCGGTAGTGGATACTAAACCATATTATGGTATGGTTCTATCAAGGCAATGGGCAACAATAGTAGGAGGAAAGATGCAGTTGGATTTATCTTATACAACTATCCCTATGAATTGGAATGAGGTCAAATTGTACAGAGAACCCTGGTTATCTGTTATGGTTGAGGTGGTCTTACCTGATCAATTAAATTGTTGTGTGAATGTTGATATGGAAAATTTTATGGTTGAAGAAGTTAAGCCATAGTTGAAAAATACTGACCCAATTGTGGATGAATTGGTGTTGCAACAAAATGGACTTTGGAAAATGTACTTCAATGGAGGATGTTCAAAAGAAGGATTTGGAGCAGGAATCTTGTTGATATCCCCATTAGGTATCACTTTCAAATATTCATTTATGTTAACTTTTCAATGTACAAACAATACTGCCGAATATGAGGCTTTAATCTTGGGAATGGATATTGCCATCAAGCATGGTATTAAATGTTTAAAAGTCCATGGAGATTCCTAGTTAATTATATCTTAGATTAGGGGACATTATGTTGCTAAAGATGATAGATTAAAGTTGTATAAGTATGTTGTCTGGGATAGGATAGAATTCTTTGATGCTTTCAATATTTTATTGGTTGAAAGATTAAATAATATAATGGCAGATTTCTTGGCAAGTGTTTCCCTAAAAAATAATGATGCTACTCTTACTGGCATATCTATAGTAGAAATGAAAAGTAGGCCAGCAATTCCTGATAATATTCATAATTGGTAAGTTTTTGAGGATGATGATGATATCCTCAAGTTTATCCAATGTATGGGCCAGTATGATGGTCAAAAGATTGATTGTAAATTTCTAGTGTCAACTGTGGACAATAAGGAATATATTTTTGATCAAGAAGTCATCCAATTGAATACTAATCACATTCCAAAGGGGTTAGTTGAATTGGCAGGCATGTTCAGCATAAATGAAAACTATATGACTTCAGAAGTCCAATGCCAGAATGGAAGACTTAGAGGAAATCAATTTGGGATCTGAAACATCTCCCTAATTAGTCTACATTGGCAAGAAATTGGACAGTAATGTGAGACAGAATTTAATAAAGTTGCTGAAATGGTACAAACATGTTTTTTCCTGGTCCTATGATGATTTGAAAGCCTATAGAGAAGATTTATTCCAACATGATGTCCCTTTAAAAGAAGACACTAAACCATTCAGACAAAAGCAAAGACCAATCAATCCATTACTAGCTACCAAGATGCAGACAGAACTGATGAAGTTAAGGGATGCAGGAATAATCAAGCCTATTAGACATTCATCTTGGGTTTCTAACTTAGTCCCTATTAGAAAGAAAAATGGGGAAATAAGATTGTGTGTTGATTTCAGAAACCTAAATGTGGCCTCATTGAAAGATAATTATGCATTACCAAATATGGAGGCTATGTTGCATAAAGTTACTGGATGTGACTTGTTATCTATGATGGATGGATTCTCAGGGTACAATTAGGTGTTGGTTAAAGAATTTGAGCAATTCAAAATAGCATTCACTACCCCTTGAGGAACCTATGTATATGCTCGTATGCCATTTGGTTTAAAAAATGTTGGAGCCACTTTTCAAAGAGCTATGGATGTAGCCTTCAGAGACCTCATAGATTTTATGATGGTGGTTTACCAAGATGATTTAATAGCTTTTTAAAAAAGAGCTGAGGATCATTGCAATCATTTGGAAAAGTTCATGATAAAAGCACTAGAATATGGGGTGTCTCTAAACCCAAAAAAGTGTCACTTTGCTGTTACTGAAGGGAAGCTTTTGGGGCACATAGTGTCAAAAGAAGGGGTAAGTATAGATCCTGAAAGGGTTGAAGCCATCCAAAAGGTACTTTCTCCCAAGAACTTGAAAGGTACACAATCATTTCTGGGGCAGATCAAAATTGTTAGGAGATTTATTGTCAATTTTGCAGAACTAGTTAAGCCTATTGTCAAATTGCTAAAGAAAAATGTGAAGTTTGAATGGGGCCAAGAGGCTCAGTTAGCCTTTGAAAGAATAAAATAGGGTATTCAAGAAGCACTAGTTCTTGTATCCCCTGATTACACTAAACCCTTTTCTTTGTTTACTTTTGCCTCATTTCATACTATTGAAGCAGTCTTATTGCAAAAGGATAGTGAAGGATTTGATCACCCCATTGCATTTTTTAGTAAGTCATTGCAATCAGCTGAATTAAACTATCAGATGATGGAAAAAAAAGCTTATTCTCTAGTAAAGGTAGTCAAAGCTTTCAGGCCTTATTTGGTGTGTGCAAAAGTAAAATCCTATGTCCATCATGCTGCAGTCAAAGACATATTTATTCAAAATGAAGTAACAGGAAAAATATGTAAATGGATAAACAAACTTCAAGAGTTTGATATAGAAATCCATATCACTAAGTTAGTAAGGGGATTAGGGTTGGCTAAGTTGATGACAGAAGAAAATTTGGACTTGGCCCAAATAAATAGTGTTGGTGCAAAAGATAACTGTTTGACAAGTATTGAAATGCAACCCTGGTATTCCAATATTGTTTATTTCCTCAAAAAATGCTAAATATCCACACAACTTGAATGATAACCAAAGGAGGAGTTTGAATTTGCAATCAAAAAAGTGTGTTTTGTTGCAGGGTGATTTATTCTATAAAAACAGAGATGGGATCTTATTGTTGTGCCTTGACAAAGGTCAGTCAGAAAAGATACTGAAAGAAATGCACTCTGGAATATGTGGAGGGCATTATTCTTCTAGAACAATAGCCCAAAAAATTTTGAGGGCTGGATATTATTGGCCTTGTGTTTTCCAATATGCTCACACTTTTTTCAGGAAATGTGAGCCATGCTAGAGATTTTCAAGAAAGATGAAGTATTCAGGGGCATTGTTATTAAACTCAGTAGTGGCAGAGGCTCCCTTTGCTATGTGGGGAATGGATTTTTCAGGCAAATTTAATGAAAAATCAAGTGGAGGCCATGGCTGGATTTTGCTAGAAACTGATTATTTCACAATGTGGGTAGAAGCAATCCCAACCAAAAAGGAAACAAGTACTATGGTGATTGATTTTTTGATGGATAATATAATTACTAGATCTGGTGTTCCCCTTAAACTAATCATGGACAATGCCATGTGCTTTAGGTCTAAAGAATTCACTAAATTTTTCTCTGATATGGGAATTGTTATGTGTTATTCATCCCCATACCACCCTCAAGCTAATGGTCAAGCAGAATCCAGCAATAAAACCATTTTACAAATTTTGAAAAAGACCTTGGAGGGAAATAAGAGAGCTTGGCATGTTAAATTGAAACTTGCCCTATGGCCTGATAGGATTACTATCAAGAAATCCACTGGAAAAACTCCTTTTGAATTGGTTTATGGTATTCAGTCAAGAATGCCTGTCAATAATTTGGTCTCAATTTATAAGTTTATCCAAGATGAAGGAATGGAAATCTCTGAACCCATGGAAGAAAGGATGGTTCAATTGGTAGAATTGGATAAAATAAGGAGAGAAAGCCAGAGAGAAAATATTAAATTACAACAAAAAAATGAAATACCTTTTTGATAGAAGAGCACATGTGAGAAAGTTTTTACCTGGTGATTTTGTGTTACAGTGGAATATTAGGGCTGAGGAGAAAGGAAAGCACAAGAAATTTGAATCATTGTGGATTGGGCCTTATGTTATATCTAGGATCTTTGGGAAAGGTTCTTACTTCCTCAAGAATCTGGATGATGAAGAAAAGGAATTGCCAGTGCATGGACAATTCTTGAAAAATTTCTATAATTAACTTCTACTTTCCATACACAGTAGTCTGTAATATATGTATAGGTGTGTTTTCCTTCTGTTGTGTGTTTGTTTTAGGTTTTAGGTTAGTTCATTTTGTGGTCTACTTCCCCAAAGATTTGTGGTTCTTGTTATAACCTAATGTTTAAACATCCTTAGAGATAGCCACTGTTAGTGCTATTTCTTGTCCAATTTATGTCTTGTAATTTTCTTAGGGTCTCCTGTCATTATTGTTGTCAAGGGTTTCACGATTGAGTTTCAAATTTTTTTCATCTCTCTACAAAAGTTCCCCAAACCCTCAGCCTAATTGAAAATGGTTAAAAATGACTAAAAAAAACCCTAAATGCCTCGGCCGGTTCTATTTTTGTGTTACTTTTTCAATCACTTAAGTCATTTTTAGGTCATGTGTTTGTGTTGAATGGGTTGCTTTTATCAAAATATTGTATCATCCTAAATGCTTTAATAATTCCTAAGTCTCACCATGTAGGTCCCTTTTACATCATCCCCTTATGTATCAAGCAACTCATAAAAGATTGGATGGTGCACTTATTCACTTATATCCAAGATGCTCAACATCTAACGTATAAGAAAACAAGCAGAGGAAACATGTGTCCTTGGTGGGGCCGAGCATGTTAAGAAAGTCCTCTGTTAAAAGGTGAGAAACTCAGAAAAGATTGGACGGTGCGCTTATGTTGGAAATATAGATGGAGTAACTGAGAGGGGAGGGGTGAATCAGTTACCAAAAAATAAATCCACAAGTCCCTTAGATGTCTTTAATATATATGGCTATTACTCGGTAGATTAACTTGTTATTGTTCATTAAACATTCACAGTTATTGACATGCATAAATCAAATAGCATAAACACAAGTAACACCAGATATAACGTGGAAACCCAATTTGGGAAAACCACCAAT